>WOVY01012632.1:0-89072 GCA_013436015.1 Rhipicephalus annulatus
GCGCTTACGTCTTATGACTGTCCAAATCAGCTTCGCCTCCCGCCGGAAATAAAGCAGGCGCCTACAGCACAATTGATATGTGGCTTGCTATGTATACTATAAGACAGCCCGTATATAGGATAAAGAGCGTTAAACCTGTGTAGCTTTCTTTATCATTGCAAACTATTCCGTGCAGCATTTGCGCGTAATAGTTGTACTGTTGTACCGCCAATTTTAGATACAGAATAAAGAACAGCAAAGTCAGGTGTGTTACAGGTGGTTAGGGACATGAAAGATAAATATTATGCCCTAGAAGAGAACGTTGGGCCCGTTGGTGGTTCATGCTTGGGATATAAAACAGTGCTAAAATAGAGACAAGGACTGAAGGAGAGACGACACGGACGCTGAACTCGCAACAATAAAAAAAAATATTTCTAATGAAATGTCATGTCGTTAGTAAGACGGTCTGCCACAGCAGCAAGAACACCATATTTTTTTGGCGAGAAGCCAGAAAAAGAGCAAAGGAAGAAAGGTGACTGTACGCCACTTTGAAATTCCCGCGCTGGCTCTCCAAGATGTCTGACAAACTTGGCAAAAAAAAATAATATGGATTACATTATTGTTGTCTGTGAAACAGAAAACCAGACAGTCTAGATAGCAAATTTTAAGAATTTTTTTTGCGACTCAATGTTCAAATTATGAAAACTAATGTACTTTGTATAGAGCCGTTGACTTATCGGTCATAATTACACGGCGCGAAATTCAAGTGTAATATTTTATGTTTTTCGGGCTTAATGGTGAACCTTTGCGCGCAAAGAATAATTTATCACTAACAAGAAATTTAGTGTTCCACTTCAGTGCCGTTTTACTTAGAAGAGCGTCCGGTTGACATGGGGGGGGGGGGGGTGCTGCCCTACTCTCCGAGCCCTGCCCGAAACCCGGCGACCTCCATTAGATCTCCAACAATTTATTTTTGCAAGAAATCTCCTGACAAATAAATTCTCGTGGTTTTAAACGCACATGCACTAAACGAGTATGAGGGGAGGTGCAGGAGGCTATTTAGAACCCTTGACCATTCATTCACCCCGCATTCTGTCGGTGCGCTACTGCGAAGCAGATGGCCGTTGCACAGCGCTGTCGAATTATGTTACCGAAGCATCTATAGCACACTTCCGACCAAAGACATATATGTAAGGTAAGGTAATAACTTTTGGGGAGTTATCTGAAAAAAAAGAAACAGAAAAGGGTTGAAATGATTAGCAGAATATTTTGAGAATGAGAATACGAAGGTAGGAAGGCACAATTGTGTAAGTAGGCGTTATCTATAACACTGAAGTGAACAGTTCATTATTGAAATAAGCAGTGCACGCATGATCTGGCGTGTCAATCGCGCACAGCTTTACGAGATTTTCGCAGTTGAAGACAGAATCGCAAACACTTTAGCTATATATACGGCAATTGTGTATACATGATTTATCTCGTGTGTAGTCCGGACCCAGATAGCGTCCGCTAAAAGGTAATGCGCAATTTCTAGGGAAAACACATTTTATTGGCGGAACCTCTACAATGGCTAAACTTATTCAGAATACTCTTCTCCTGCATGAATAGACTTGCGAAGACATATCTGTCACTTGTGGAGGCACATCAGGGCACGTGACACCGGACCCGTGCCCCCTCCCACGAAATTTTTTTTTTCGCCATTGCATAGAGAGCAAAAATGACCATTTTAGGGGGTGCCCTTCCCGAAATCAAGGGTGTGCCCTCGAAAAACAACATTTCTGGCAAGGCACCTGCCTTGAATGCCTTCAGCGGATGGTGGTGGTGGTAGTTGTTGTAAGGAAATAGGAAAAAGGCACCTAATTTCTGTCTGCCTTCAGGCGACATGGCGCAGTGCCTTATAGGGGTGGGGGAAAGAGGATAAAAAAATAGAAGGAAATGGATGAAGAAAAAACAGGCAAGCCACGAAAAAAGAAGGAGATAGGAAGTGGGATCCGGTCGAAGTAGTCCAGGGCGGGGCACCACAATGCGAGAGCTGCACGGCGTCAGGAGGACCGCGGAGGGCGAACCAGTCGGCGGGAGCTACGCTGGCGTCGGAGATCGCTTTTGGGTGTTTTCACGCTCTCCCGTATGATTTTCCTTTTCAGGCTCTCTTTTCAGCCGAGGAAAGGAAATGATAGTCGCACGGAGCCAGAGTCGGGGACTTGTAAGCGAAATGGTCTTCCTCTCGGCCAGGAAGTTGGCAACGATTAAGGACGAGTGGCTGGGAGCATTCACATGCATGGTGGAGCTTAACCTGTCTTTGATTTCATATGTCCCCGCGCACAGTCCGGCGTTTTAATCTCTAAAGCACCTCTAGTAAAATGCAGCGTTGAGAGTTTTTCCTGCGTTACAAAACGAGTTTGATGGATGCTCAATTGACGGTCGGAACGCAAAACTTCGTGCTCACGATATAGATTTCTGCTGTTTCTGGTCGTTGGTTATAGCGTCCAGAAAAGTTCGTCGGTGACCTCCTCTCGGCCCACCTTGAACACCTTGCGGCACCTTTCGCACTGTGACCTTGGAATGCGGTAGTCTTTGAAAGCCCCTTGATGCAACTTAGAAGTGTGGCAGCTTGGGCTAGTGTCCTTCTTGTCTCTGTGTCGTCGTTTTGTTCTCGGCGCTATAACTATCGTCATGCCCCTTGATGCATCTGAAATGTTTAAGTAGCATTCTTCTAAGCTTCAGGCAAAACTTGGCAGCGTATCACTGTTGAAGCGAACGCCTCATCTCGCCGTGTTACAAAGTCGCAAAATTCGTTTTAGGCGAAACCACGTTCTTACGCCCCGCACTGCTCTGAGTTAACTGACGACAGGCTGCGTTAGAAAAAACAGACCCCCCCCCCCCCTCCCCACCCACACTGCCCGACCAGTTTTTACCGCGCTGCCACGGGTAGTCGCGTCACAATAAAATCATGTGCGCTATTTTCTTAATGGACCCTGTATGTATGTGTGGGTGTATTCGGACGTACGTTTTATATGCATACAAGCTGCAAAACTCTCAGGCTGAAGGAGTTCAGCCATGACACTCTCGCATTGTAAGTTGACACACAGGCACCACTTACATTTTTTTTTCGTAAAAAGCTCGCATAAGCTTTCGCGCACACATGCAACAAACGTATAGTAAGCAACTGATCTTTCTGTGCGTCCTCCTTATATATCACGTCCTGTTTCCCAAGCACTGGCGCATTCAACAAACCATAATATAATTAAATCAATTGACTATAGTAGAGAAATTTGGCGTCAGTTTCAACCTTCCAATCGGTTATGTTCATAGCTCTGTCCTTTGCGCGGCCACCATACTTTGAGGAGCACCATGCATGCTTTTGGTATGAAACGAGTACTCATTCCTTCGTACAAGCATTATAAATGTTACAACACACCATATTCGCCGTAGTTGCATTCTACATCAGCAGACGAGCTTTCTTCTTTCGGGGACTGGAGGCGATGAAAAAAATTGATCCTAAGTGATTCATACAAAGAACAACTACGCTGCGCACCTTCGGGTTTCCACGCGGAATAAGAGCGAGCGCCACACGTGAATGACGCGGAGAGAAAAGGAACCCCGCGTTCCCGGGACAGCTAGAGGCACGCGCGCCTCCGCGTCGTTCTTTATCGCATGTCAAGGCTCCAGGAAAGGGTCTGTTTGCCGTATCTCAACGGTCCGCTCTTATATGCGATTGCGACAGCCCTCGAAAAGACGACCGGTGAGCTCGCTGCTCTACTTGACCGTAGTTCCACGTGTTGTCTCGCGTGTTCAGTCGACGATGAATCTGTCGCTGGACTCTTCCGAGTTGTACCAACGGAGGGCCGAGCAGCTCCGCAAGGCGGTACAGTGTCTCTCCGTGTCCGAGCCGACGTCGTCGTACACGAGTGAGGACTACGAGAACGTGACGACTACGTCGAAAGGCGTTAGGGCAAATGGCGGCGCCCCCTGCGAGCAGTCCCGGCGACGAAGAGAAACCGCCGCCGTTGCCGCCGCATCCCGTGCACCTGACACGCGAGAACGACGCGCCTTCCACGTGAGTCTTCTTCCACTGTATACGTATGCGCGCGGCTCGGGTAGCATTGTGTGCCGCTTCGCACTCCGGTAGAGGCAATTGTCTCCAGGACACGGGCTCCACGGCTCATGCGACAAGTACTGCCGATCAGGCGAGTTTTTTGGTGCGTAATAACCTTGTATTGGTATCTCGATCTGTCACCTACGTGCCTTTCTCGCTTTTTTGTTTATGTCCATTTATTCATGCTCATAATGACTTGTGCTAAGGCTATACAGGGTTAATATGAACCTTCGATCTGCTAGTGCATAATGAACCTTCTAATTTAATGAATAACTGCAGAATGACAAAAACTACGGAAAGCCTGAACGTGTTGGTTCCAGGCCACCTCTCCAGGTCCAGCTAGGCTATGCGACAATAATGTTTTTCAAGGAAACTAGATTCCTTGGTACATTTGTCTTCGGATATAAGTATACGCGTGTGGCCAATCACGTGTCCGCGTCTGTCGATTGATGGACTTATCACAGAAAAAAGAGAGAGAGAGCGAAGAGGCAGGCGTTAAGGTTTCCTTGTAGGTCAGTGGGTTATTGAAGGAAGCTTTGCGTTCGTTGCTGCATGGTGGCAAAAACGCTAGCGCGCGTTGGGCCCATCCGTACCATCAAGTGGGGCATCAATGGATACTATATGTGTTCTAGCTAGCTCAGGATAGTCAGGGAATAAAACACAGGACCCGTGCCCCCCCCCCCCTCTGAATGTTTTTTCGCCATGGCATAGAGAACGTAAAAAGATCATTTTTTTGGGGGGGGGGGGGGAGTGCCCTTACTAAAATCAATACACTGCCCTCCCCCCCCCCCCGCATAAAATTTCTGGCCACGCGCCGGAGCTAGATTGTCACAATGTCACTTTTTATCGCGATCAGGTCTAATCCGGAGATCGGATAACTCGATCTGATTGCCTTTGTTACGCAAGATACAGAAGGGAGCATATCTATGTTCAGAAATTCGTGTTGAGAAATTTACAGCGAAAGCTGTTATGAGATCACAAGGGTCACGTGCGCCGTAGTTGTCCGCCGCCGGTGTCCGTAACAACTACAGCGCAAGTGAAAAAAAAAAAGAACTTAGAACATCTCCCGGAAGGGAATCTTCATGGGATGCGAATCAGCAGCGTCGCGCACGGGTGGCGTCACGGGTTCAACGACGCTAGCGCGGGTGCTGCGCTGAGCGCTGGAAGATTCGTTTTAAGCGATGGCTGTTGTAGGTCTTGTAAGTGACAACGCGTGGGTTAGGCGCGCGTCAGGTTTACAGTGCGCATGAACCGACGAGTCGGCAATGTAGCTAGCGGCGGTCGAGGCAGGTGTTCCGGGCGAACGGACGAGGCGGCAGCTGCGAGCACCGAGGTGGTGGTGGTGGTAGTGGTTAGAAGATGAGAAAAGGCACCTATTTCTGCAACCCGGTCGGGAGCACGGCGCAGTGCCTGAGGTGAGCGTGCGGCAGAGGAGGAAGAGAGTGACGTCAGCGTGCACCGCGAGGAAGAGGGACGTGAACGCGCAGCAGCGGCGTGACCTACTTGGGCCGCGACAACGCGCGCGCGGCGTGTTCGTACGGAGGGACAGCGTCACACAGGCTAGTCAATGAGCTGCTTCGCATCTAATAAAGTGGGAAGAGGTTCTTTTACCAGTAATGCCGAAGTGAACGCGCACCTCGCTCGTCTCTTACGCCCCGAGCGAGCTGCGGCTTCCTCTTGAGAGAAACGTTACCCAGAATCTTAGGTTCTCTCTGGCTGGCCGTGTTAAGGGGCCACGCTTAATGTCACTGCCTGATGAGACCCTTTCACTGTTTTCAAACACACGCCCTTGATGACATTCGGTTTCGTCTACCTATGTGCCTTAATAGCATCGGTGGGCAAGAAGAGCTTTAGAATATAGTCCGCTCATTTTCTATTCTCTTATCTTATTAGGCAAAATATATTCGAACAGATGTTCCTTTGAGCTGCATAAAAACTATAAGAGATTCCCTTGAGCTTGACGCTCGTTTCTTTACTGAAAAACTAATACGATACTTTCCTTTTTCTTGAAAAAAAACAAAAAAACTTGAAAACGTGCTTTCAGTTTCGATGTTAGGAGCTGGTGAATGAGGTGACCGGAAGTGTTTTGGGGTAGATCGCTTGTGACGTTGAAACCATCTATAGACCGTTTTCCCAGGTATTTGCTGTCTATAAAAAAAAAATGGCAGATTCCACATACAGTGGGAAGGAAGGAAGGAAAATAGAGGGAAAAGAAAGGCAGGGAGGTTAACCAGCCTATAGGCAGCCGGTTTGCTACCCTGCGCATGGGAGAGGGATGGGTACAGTGGGAATCGATGATATGCAAGCACGAATGAGAAGGGTTGATATGTCACTCTAAAATCAGCACAATGATACGAGGTGGAGGTATATGATACCGTAAATTACTTCCGTGTCATGATTACCATGCTAGGATGTGCCGCTTACCTTCGTCATCTATTCACGTCACGTTATACCACATTTAGTATATGTGGAGCTAGCAAAATGGCCGCGAGCACGCTATGAGCGTGGTATGTTGTCATGTTCTTACATGACACGCGTGTCAGGATTATCATGTTTGCACCAGTCATATATTTCGTCATTCATTGACGTCACGAAACACCGAATTGGGTATATGTGGAGCAAGCAAAACGGCCGCGAGCGCGTCATGAAGGGCCCAATATACTCCAATGTAGCGTTGACGCGCGTGCAAGCTGGGCACAGCGACGCTACGTTAGCAAATCGCGAGCACTATATATATAGTCAGACGCCAGGCGCAACCGGCACGACCAGCGCGTGGTATACCAAGCTTGGTATCGATACCATTATGGAAACTGCCAGGAGAGCTAAAAGTTGTAGGTGGCTAGACAGACCGACAGACAGACAGACAGACAGACAGACAGACAGACAGGACAGGCAGGCAGGCAGGCAGGCAGGCAGGCAGGCAGGCAGGCAGGCAGGCAGGCAGGCAGGCAAGGCAGGCAAGGCAAGGCAGGCAAGGCAAGGCAGGCAAGGCAGGCAGGCAGGCAGGCAGAGCTCAATGTCACCGAAGTTCACTAAGAAATGCTTCGCTTTTAAAAATGTCGGCCAGTGCTGTGGATAACGTAGTAAAAAAATTGACAGCATATCCATGGAGTGAATGATGGAGAGGGGGGGGGGCGAAGCATTCGTCCGTCCATTCGTTCTTGCTTCCGTGGCACCCGCTAATCCTGCACCATCGCTGTAACAAGGGCTCTTGTGGTCATGAGCGTTGGCAGGAGGTCTCCTCGATTTGACCACACTTTCATCAATAGTTGAAGAGTGCTGTACTTTCGCCCTCGATTTGGCAAGTGCAGCTCGCACCACTTGCGCTTCTGCACTCAATTTGGCGTCGTGCTATGCGAGTTCATCGGTACTTCAGCACTAGCTTTCCCGCGAGTTCTCGTTTTGTGCAAGTAGCGCTACAGGTAAATTATGTGGCTGCACTTTTGCGCTCGATTTAACCACTGCATCGAAACTGCTAGTGTCGTGCGACGCTATTACTAGAGTAACTGGCGCGGCACTTGCACGACAGTTTCATGAGATATTTGCAGAAAGTGCAGTCAAGTCGAGGAGACCTGCGATGAGTGCGAAAAGAGGCACTCGCCCCACCAACATTCAGCGCCGATCATTCATTATCTAAAGAGTTGGTAATTTAAAGAGCTGTACCGTCTCACTCAGCAACAAATGTTTTAATTAATATGCGCCAGCTCATACAGCGTGGTGGCCTAACATAGCGGTCGTGTTGCAGTCTCATTGCGTATGCTCCTTTACAATGTTAATGAGTGCGTCCTGATTCCGATGATCCATGCCCTGCACTGTTAGTGGCCATGGTCTCGCCATAGTACGTATACCTAAACCCGACGGTCTTCGTTGAGAGAACGGAAGGGGCATGCTTTAGATGCTGCTCCATTTGAGAGTTTGAAAACATACAAACAAAAAAGGGAATCGAGTGACGCACTGTGTATTGTCTCAACTCTGACAATGAAAAAAGAAAGGTAGAAAAAAAAACAGCAAAGGACTGATTATAAACCTATTCGTAGCATAGCAGGTCACACCGCACGCTACTACGCAGGTAACTCAATATGGATAATTGACGTTTTATGAGCGTTTATCAGAGACAATGCAAACGCGTAGAAGACGTCACAAAATACAAGCTAAAGGTCTAAAAAATGCCGTAAATATTGTCTAATGTCTAGCTAAAATTTGTTTTTAAGATAAGTTAGAAATTGTTTTAAACTCATCGTGTTAAATTCCATTCTATAGTAGAGATTGATGGACACGAAAAATATCTAATGCATTGCGTTGTCTTTGAAGAGGCATTTTCTAGATGTTTTTTTAAAGCATCATGCAGGATGTATTTGCTATTTGGTGTTTTATTTTTGTGCATGCAATCAGGGCATGCTGCATGAATCCCCCTATGTAAATGTAATTACCATTACTTTATGTAGTAATTGTTACTACAGAGTGAGGTCAGTACATTCACAGACAAACGTTGTCATGTCGTAATTTATGTAAAACTGCAACGATTCCCGTACAGCATAGACATGACAAGCCCACAAAATTAGATATAGCATGCGACTTATAGCATCATACAGGAGTGGAAGAAGACAGCGGGAGGCTCGTCCCCAGCGCGCTGTGCTCAGATGCAGCTATGCATCTGCTGCGCCTGTTACGTGATCGTAGAGTGTGGTGGAGAGCTTCGGGATGCGCTATCAAGGGACCTTAGGCTGGGCAGAGCCTGCGCACCACGAAGTCACTGCAAGCACCTCAGCATGTCGATGGTGCCTCTTCTGTCGACCGCCCCATCTTGCAGTAGTCTAATTATGAGTATTTGACTAGTTAAGGGTCACCAGAACGTGTCACCGCTCTTTCGGTCGCGCTTGATCCACAGGACGGCCCTTGGACTTTTATACACAAAATATACAAAACAATGAAGCGTCGCGTGAATGTTAGTGTAGATAAAAGAACAATGCAAGCTCTCCTTTCAAAGATCAAAGCAGGTCATTGTCGAATGTCATATGAGAACGTAGATTATAGTATATATGACTCTTTTGCAGTGTAGAAGCAGCTGCCTCCCGACCTGATTTTGTGACCCCCACCGACAAGCATGGGCTGTAATGTATTCAGCTTAAAATCAACAAAGCCGCCCAGCAGAAATGCGATGCGGTGGTCGCTTAAATTTTCAAAAGATGCGTGAGCAAGGATTGCATTAACGCAGAAATAAATGCTCTTGTAGCTGAGTTTGCTCGCGTAATTGAAGGCATCACAGCCGAAGAAATTCGAAGAAGGAGCGCTACATCGATCAAACGATTAAGCGTTGCATCCTTTTTATGGTGATCACCTCTATACGCGTAATTCATCGCTTTTGGTACTGCCTGAGTAAAGGGCCTTATTTCTGGCTGTTCTTTTATACTACTTTCCAAATTGCCAAATTGAAAAGGAAAATTGTGGTCATGATATAACACAATGCTCAATATGTCTGCGTATAACAACTATATGCGTATAATGCGTATATAGTTAGGTAATATACGTACATCCGATGCACTCAGCTTACCACTCGCCTTTACATTAGGTGTTATAAATAGGTCGACCTTTCCTCCATCCTCGTCCCTGCACTTTGGGCACCTCCGTGTTAAGCTGTGCGCTTTCTACACATGTAATCGATGTTCTGCACCTTACAGTGTTACGCAACGTCATAGCGCCGGTATACGAAGTACTTTAGCAGTGCCAGTCGACGCTGTGCTGCTTGCGATAGACTCCAATTCACTGGCCCAGCTCATTGGCATCCGTTTCGCAAGAGCCACTCGTCATATGGTACGACAGGACATCTGATAAGCCTGTCGCAGAAGAAGGCTGTGAAGGCGCTCCTGCGATTCCTGCGTTCAGCCGATCTCTCCAAACGACTGTGATCGGAGCACCCTGCATGTGTGTGCATGTGTATATTTTTACTAATTTATTTTATCTAACTCTATCCTCTTGCCGACCCTTATTTCTCCATCCCTGTAGAGGTAGGAAACCAGTTGTTCTAGGTTATAACCTTCCTGTCTCTTCCTTTTATTTATTTCTCTCTCTCTCTGATAATTATCCACGTGTGACAATTTTGGAAGTTGACTGCACCGACTGGCATGAAGGTATATAGAATTATTGGCAACTCGTACGTCGAACAGAGCTAAATTGTGTATTGCACAATATGCATCTTCGGCAAAGCATTGGATGTCTCATCAAACGCGAAGAATAACCGCCGGCGCCCCTTAGCGTCAACACGAATGACGCATAAAATACAACGTGATGACATCACCGTATGGCGTCGTGATTACGTATGAAACGCTATTACTTGTGACACCTTCATAACATCACATAACAGTGGTGAAGCCAGGGGTGGAGAGGTCGAATTCTACCAACATATTTCGATTTTGCTTGCGTCTATAACACGCTCACATGCAAACCCATGTGGACAAACATACATAAAGTACAGTTGAATTACGTTGGAAACGCCAAAACTTGTGACACCTTAGGGACGTCGCATAACAGTGGCTTAGCCAGGATGGTTGTGGGGGGGGGGGGGTAGAATACTACTGAAATTTTTCGATTTTACTTACGTTAATATACACGCATACACGCAAACTCACGCGGACGAACATACATAGTAACATAACGTATGGTTGACTCCCCCCCCCCCAAAAAAAAATCAGGCTACGGCCGTGTCACACCAAGTGTCATAACGAGATGTCGTCATCTGTCACAAAGGTCCCGTTAATTAGGGAGGCGATCGCCGGGCTAATTCCAAGGGCCGAAGGATCGGCCCCCCGAACCGCACCACGAAAGCGTGGACAATTTAGAAGTGGTCCTTTTTGGCGCGCCAGCGGACGCCGGCTGTGGCCCAAAGAACAAGTCAGAGCCGAGAGTTAATAAACAAACAAAATTATATTCTCAATAATGGCAGATCGAAAACAATACACAAGAATGCACACTCCACAATAGTTGCATACAATATGTCACCAATCAACAACGTACTACACAGTACAATCAGCCACACTCAAAACAACGGACACAGACAACAATACACACTACAATGCAGTCGCATGCATTGAACAACCAAGACACTTAAAGACTAAAGAGATAGAAACCATATTCAGTCCAAAGTTCTGGGAACAAAAGTCTGGATGATACTCTTCCGAGAATCACTCACTCAAAGTCCAGCGTTGTTGTCGTTCCGCTGCCCCGAAGTTTCTCTTCGATGAAACCTCGCCGAAGTTTCTCTTCCAGGAAACCTCGGGTCTTCAATTGGCCACTCTCCAAGCTTCAAACTTCTTCGCCGGAAACACGTCGGCTTCACACACGCAGCTGTTGCCACGTGTCTTCGCTCGATAGCGGTAAACACACACACTCTTGCCTGTAGCTCGAGTCGTCACCCCTCAGGTGGAAATCATCTTCTCCTGCTTTGTCTCTACGGACAAAACCTTCGCCGACTACACGGCGGAATCCCTACGCGCTCTGGCGCTAACTTCCGTCTTCTCCTGATCTCTCATCTCCGCTGCTCGGTTAAATACTTTCCGCGCGACATTCCAGAAAGTTCTCATCATTTCGTCGGCGCGATGCGCAGCGAAGGCTGGGGAAGAGGGTGAGACTGTACGGGGGCCGTCCGCGACCGATGACTCAACGCGGCATAACACGCCCCTTTCCTTCTAGAAATTTCGAGTGCTTGCTCGGCCGCCGATGTGGGGTGAGGAGGTTCGTCGGCGAAGCCACGCTTCCGAGGGGAGAGAGTCGCGCGCCCGGGGAGCCTTGGATGTTTGTTTTCTCTTTTTTGTTCTTTTATTGTTGACCTCGCGGCGCCACTCCGGCGTTTCGTCGCGAGAATTTGGCGGCGCGCCCTTTTTTGAGCGCTCGTTCTTTGACACTGCCCCCCACTGTAAGAATATTATCTCATAATATTCAAAACCACACAAACGAGCGCGAACAGTCATCACACACTCTCACAGACTGTAACATAGTCTGTCGCTCATGACACGTCACATTCACAATATATCACTCAATACAATTGGACATTACAATTCAATCTCACACACATGAAATATAACCGCAGGTACATGAGTACGCTTCATCACACATTCCAAACAATACAAACGCACAAAGTTCTGTCTTTACAACAATTATACAACACTATACATCACATCACAGCACAGACACTTCGACACTTGTGACACAGGATAACACACATTAACACAACATATGGCACTCAGCACTGCCAAACACATTCTGATTCGACCTCAGCACTTATCCTGGGTACTTTGAGCGGCGCTTGCGCCCTTTCTTGCGGTGCTCGCTCGATCTCTTCTTATTGTTTTTGCTCGTTTTGTTCCGGCGAGCCCCTTCCAACGACGGTATCTGAGGCGGCGTCTCAGCCATCGTTGTCACTTCCGACACCGTTAACGGGTCATAACCTTCAACGGGTCCTGTCTGTTTATTTACCAGCTTGTTCATGTCACGGCATTGGGCCTGGCTGGCCGACTCCGTCACCTTTACACTGTCGGTCAGTTGGGGTCGTGCCGATGTACGTCCAGCTGCCCAGCACGTGAACTCATTCAACACGATCATCTTCTCATTCGCTGTCTCTTGCGCCGCGGCTTCACCTTGGGCTCTGGTGAGATCCGTCACGGGATGCTCCTCCACTGTATCTCGCGGTCGCTGGGTTGGCGAGGGCTCTATCTTAGGGTCTTCTCCCAAACATTCCGGATCATTCGGTCCTCGCGCCCCGTCGATGTTTCCGATGACGAGGTCGTATAGGGGGGTCATCATGCATAGAGCCGTAACCTTCCCGCTGAAGTACGGGGTTTCAACCTCAATCTCTGCTTCGGAAAGCATCCAAACCGTACCGTCAATTAGGCAAACCGGTTTCGTTCTGCCTGTCAACTGACTTTCCCGTACCAAATTTCTCCGCACGATAACCGTGGAGCTACCGGTGCCTCTTAACACCGTAATCTTCTTGCCCGCAACTTTTCCAGGCAGCGTTGGCATTCCCTTCGTAACACCGGTTGGCTGTTTTGACATTACAGCACCCACAATAGGAATTTTCTCCCCATTTTTCAACTCTACGAACCCATCGGTGACGGCATTATTACCGGATTTTGGTGCCGCTTGCACACAGGATACCTGGTGAGTTTGACTCGCTCCGTTTCGACATGCGTCTGCTTTGTGCCCAGTCTGACCACACTTAAAACATTTCACTACCGTAGGGCTCGTAAAGTTAGTACGGCAGTTGCTCGCGCGATGACCCGCTCGGTTACACAGAAAACATCGCGGAACACTCTCCGGTGCACGCTTCTTTTGTTCGGGTGCCGAATTTTTCGAATCTTTGGGACACTCTTTCTTGACCTTGGCCAAATTAGTGCCACCTTGCGCTTCCAAGAATTGATCAGCTAATTCAAGCATGTCTTCAAGTGACTTAGCTCTCCTCTCTTTCAAGTACAGCGACAGGCTTGGGTGGCAACTAGTAAGAAATTGTTCTCTAATTAGGAGCTCTCTAAGCTCATCGTACTCCTGCGCTGTCCCTGAAAGTTCAATCCATCTGTCGAAATAATGGCAAAGTCGGGCGGCATACTGTGTAGCCGTCTCACCATCAGCTGGCTTTCCTGTACGAAATTTGTCCCGGAATCCTTCCACAGTAAATCTAAATCGCTTCAGCAAAGCAGCTTTCACCTTTGCGTAGTTGACTGCATCGGTCGGCGTCAGCCTGCCGTACACACTGAGCGCTTCACCACTCAAGCAGGTACTCAAAGCAGTTGCCCATTGATGTTCCGGCCTATTCTGGCTCCGTGCAATCGTCTCAAATCTGTGAAGGTACGCGTCAAGGTCGTCCTTCCTTTCATCAAACGCGACGAGCAGCTTGCTTGGGTTCAAGCGGAAGCCATGATCTTCCCGTTCGCTGCTTTCAACTCTAGCTTGGACGGGAGTTTCGCTTCACTGTTGCAAACGGAGCCGCTCGAGTTCCATCTCGTGCTGCCGCTGCCGTTCCCTTTCAGCCATCTCCGCTTCTCTTTCTTCCTTCAGCTGTCGCTCCCTCGCTTCTCTTTCTTCTCTCGCCCTTTCGGCTGCCAACTTCTCTCTCTCCAGCTCCAACTTCAATTGCTGCTCTCTTTCTTCCTTCAGCTGTCGCTCCTTTGCCTCTCTTTCTTCTTTCAGCTGTCGCTCCTTTGCTTCTCTTTCTTCTCTCGCCCTTTCAGCTGCCAACTTCTCTCTCTCCAGCTCCAACTTCAATTGCTGCTCTCTTTCTTCCTTCAGCTGTCACTCCTTTGCTTCTCTTTCTTCTCTCGCCCTTTCAGCTGCACACCTTTCTCGTTCCAACTCAGCTGCTTTTTCTTCCTTGGCCCTCTCAGCTGCTAACCTCTCTCGTTCCAACTCAGCTGCTTTTTCTTCTTTGGCTCTCTCAGCTGCCAACCTCTCTCTTTCCACCGCCTCTTTCTCCTTCTGGCTTACCCATTTCCGTGGTTCGGCGCCAGAATGACCCATCTTCTCACCAAGAGCAACTAACTTTTCGAGATCCATGGTGTCTCGCAAATAAAGTCTTGCCGCGTGTAAAAAGTATCTGCCTAAATCAGTCTATCGGAACACTCCCCTGCACTCGGTTACGAGAACACTGAACAACGCACAAAATCGTTCCGATAGCACTATCAACAACTCGAGGCTCTTTCTCACTACTTTGGGCACACTGTGCACCAAAAGGTCCTAGTCGCGGACGCCAGATTAATTGTCACACAGGTCCCGTTAATTAGGGAGGTGATCGCCGGGCTAATTCCAAGGGCCGAAGGATCGGCCCCCCGAACCGCACCACGAAAGCGTGGACAATTTAGAAGTGGTCCTTTTTGGCGCGCCAGCGGACGCCGGCTGTGGCCCAAAGAACAAGTCAGAGCCGAGAGTTAATAAACAAACAAAATTATATTCTCAATAATGGCAGATCGAAAACAATACACAAGAATGCACACTCCACAATAGTTGCATACAATATGTCACCAATCAACAACGTACTACACAGTACAATCAGCCACACTCAAAACAACGGACACAGACAACAATACACACTACAATGCAGTCGCATGCATTGAACAACCAAGACACTTAAAGACTAAAGAGATAGAAACCCTATTCAGTCCAAAGTTCTGGGAACAAAAGTCTGGATGATACTCTTCCGAGAATCACTCACTCAAAGTCCAGCGTTGTTGTCGTTCCGCTGCCCCGAAGTTTCTCTTCGATGAAACCTCGCCGAAGTTTCTCTTCCAGGAAACCTCGGGTCTTCAATTGGCCACTCTCCAAGCTTCAAACTTCTTCGCCGGAAACACGTCGGCTTCACACACGCAGCTGTTGCCACGTGTCTTCGCTCGATAGCGGTAAACACACACACTCTTGCCTGTAGCTCGAGTCGTCACCCCTCAGGTGGAAATCATCTTCTCCTGCTTTGTCTCTACGGACAAAACCTTCGCCGACTACACGGCGGAATCCCTACGCGCTCTGGCGCTAACTTCCGTCTTCTCCTGATCTCTCATCTCCGCTGCTCGGTTAAATACTTTCCGCGCGACATTCCAGAAAGTTCTCATCATTTCGTCGGCGCGATGCGCAGCGAAGGCTGGGGAAGAGGGTGAGACTGTACGGGGGCCGTCCGCGACCGATGACTCAACGCGGCATAACACGCCCCTTTCCTTCTAGAAATTTCGAGTGCTTGCTCGGCCGCCGATGTGGGGTGAGGAGGTTCGTCGGCGAAGCCACGCTTCCGAGGGGAGAGAGTCGCGCACCCGGGGAGCCTTGGATGTTTGTTTTCTCTTTTTTGTTCTATTATCGTTGACCTCGCAGCGCCACTCCGGCGTTTCGTCGCGAGAATTTGGCGGCGCGCCCTTTTTTGAGCGCTCGTTCTGTGACATCATCACATGACATCGTCGCTTTTGGTCAAATGTGGGCCGATCATGGAGGCAGTGCAAAGTGCAGAGTATAATGGAGGGGGGCCAGATGAGGAGAATCAGAGCATGGCCTGAGATGAGAAAGATGGCTTTCGCCTTCAAATTGCCTAAGGCAAATTCAAAATAGACCCTTAATTGCGAGTTTTTTTTCTTAAATGTCAGAATAAATGAAAACTGCAGTTAGTATACAGGGCTACAAGTATGTTGAAATATTTTCGCGAGTTTCATCCTGTTGTGGTGCATGTGCAGGAACCACACCTCTTCAGTCACCGTGCTGCCCTTGCTGGACGTGATGGCGTGCTCCAAGTGCGGCCACGGGTTCGGACCTTCGGAGCAGATTGTCAATTCCTGTGGCCAGGTCTGGCATCCTGAATGTTTTGTGTACGTCAGTCTACATTCGTCAGTATATACGCAAACAGCTGCAATATTGTGCGCCTTATCTTAAATGAGCTCAATGCCGGGCCTGCTTATTTCCCCGAAAGAGCTGTTCTTTTCTGCTTACTTTATCTTATTTAGCGCCCGGGCACTTAAGACAGCAAAAGTTGTACCTGAGGGTGTCCTTGCCTCTTCTTTTCATACAGCATATAAGCTTATATGAACAAGAGTATGCCAAGAAATACTTTATCTGCCAGTTTACTGACTATATACGTTACTTTCTGGACTGAAATGGCAGATTTTTGCTAACTGATTTAACATTTCATATACAACGAAAGTGTCACACAGGCTTGCTTTTGACTTATATTTCAAATACATATTTTGCATGCTCAAGATGGCTGAATACGTGAACTTTTAATTTTGCATCGCAAAAATCAAATGACGCGGAATCGAATCCCGGCTGCGGCGGCTGCATTTCCAATGGAAGCGGAAATTTTGTAGGCCCGTGTGCTCAGATTTGGGTGCACGTTAAAGAACCCCAGGTGGTCAAAATTTCCAAAGCCTTCCACTACGGCATCTCTCATAATTATATGGAGGTTTCGGGACTTTAAACCTCACATATCAATCAAACATCAAATGAAAGCTATCACGTTGTATTGTGAACTAGTAGAGGGCTCTTTTTTTTGTTTGACATAACCACAGTGATAACCAGTAGATAATGAGGCCAAGGAAGATAGAGGGAAAAATAATTGTACTGCCTAAGTCTATATTAGTAACTCTGACATAGATGCGACTAAAGTAACGTGGGCGAAAAAGCAATTGACCAACACTCCAGGGTTTTCATGTCCATAAATACCCGATGAAGTGGACGAGGACACGACCACCGTCGTAGGTGAATTGGTCGGGCGTGGAAACCGAAGGTTGCGGGTCCGGCCCCTGCCTGCAACAAGTTTTCATTTCGTTCACTTTACTTTCTTCACAGCTGCGTAACAATTACAACGCACTTAAAATTGCAAAAGGAACGCCCCCTGCGCCTCCTTAGGCTACTATATCTGCTGGTCAAAACACTTCAACGATGGTCTCCCAAGCCTACACATGACCATAGAATTTCCCAAAATTAACCAGAGGGCACTCTGGTGCTGCGATCGTTCAGCGACCATGGAAATGATGGGTAGTACACACATTTGCCTAGTCTTCATACTTGCGGGCGGCAAATCGTACTTGCGGCTTCGTTTTTTGCTGGTTACGGTTTTGTTTGAAAGAAAGAACGAACCCTTTTGAACTTAGTGACTTGATTCGAAATGGTAAGCCTAAAAGAATAAGATTTTGAATCGCAAACGGTGAACATTTGCTAATTTATGTTTTCGTGAAAAAACAGCTTTAAGCCACACAAACACACACGAAGCCAGAAGCAGGCCAGAAGTACGAAGATTAGACAAATGTATGTACTACCCATCATTGCCATGTTCGTTGAAGCGCCATGTGTTGCAGCTCCCATAGACACTAGCACCAGAGTTCCCTCTATAGTGTATATTAAGAAACTTTATGCACATGACATCTACCTGTGTAGACGATAATACAATCCAAGTTGTTTTGCAGATGCGCTCAGTGCTTCCAGCGGTTTCCTGGAGACGTCTATTATGAGGTAACATATAGTTCTTTTTTCTCTTGTCACGCCATTTCCCCGCTTTCTATAGGGCTTTAGTTAAAATGATATTATATATACGCAGAAGTCATGAGCGCGGAACCAGTCTAAGTGAAAGCCTAAAAGCCTGACCACACGTACGCTTGTAGCCTGTAAGGTTTTTTTTGACGCGGTGCCGCGCCCTCTCCCCAGAGGACGCACACCTGCCCGAAGCTGCACTCTCCTCTCTCTTCATAGGGAGAGAACGAAGCGCCACGTATATATATACACTCAGACCTTGATAAAGTGAACCCCCAGATATAATGAAATAAATTAAGAATGCTCTTGCAATATATATAGTGTTTGGAATATACATTTATAACAAATTTTAGAATATAACACACTTTTTTCGTGTAAGATGCAACTATGTTTTAACGTGTTCAGAGTGTACATCTGTCCTACTCAGGTATAATTTCTGTACTTGGCAGAGCCAATTACATGCGTTCAATTCAGTAATAGGAGATGCATTTTAATGAAGAGCGTACTGTGGTAAGTGAATTCTATAATCATGCGCATAAAATGGCAGGTGCAGCATGGAGCGATTTTGCTTTGTTAGCTATTCCGTGATCTTGGGTCATCCTTCCGCCAGAACAATGGCTTAAGGCAGAGACGTTCTTGCGGTTTTGCGATGGCAGAAAGCGCCATAAGGTGGCGCTATCAGCTCAATGGACTCCGTAGGCATCTGTAGTATTTTGGCGTTTAATTACCTGGATGTTAATTAATGCACAGTTTAAAACTTTATAATTCAGTGAACATTGGTTAAGAGTTGCATTGTGTGTTTACCCGTTTTCTTAGTTATCTTTGCTGCAATACAGTTCAGTTGTACTGCAAAGCATGGGAAATGTATTATGGTGAAGCACCAGTACAGCGCAGAGAAGCATACCAAATATTGACAGACATGCGTGCCATCTCCGGTCAATATATGTACGAGTTCTGAGGCGCCTGCTAAGTGCCGATACCTCAGTGGTGCTTCAGACTTCTGACGTGACTGTGCCGACAAGCATGGTGGCATGGCATGTGCGTGCGCAGTTCGGTGGCCGCAACTACTGCGAGCACGACTTCCGCGTGCTGTTCATGCCGACGTGCGCCCAGTGCAACTGAAGGAATCACGGGCCGCCTGATCAGGGCGCTGGGAAGGGACTGGCACGCGCACTGCCTCTGCTGCCGACGCTGCGGCGAATGCCTTTCGGACCAAGGTCTGCTCAGCATACACCGAAGGTATGTACTATGTATATACTTCGTCCAGGGTACTTAACAAACATCCTTGGTCGCTTAGTATATCACACTTGTGATGCAGTGGCAGTGCAAGGAACAGACGGATGCAGAGAAACTACTTGATCTATCTCAGGTTGTTTCTTTGTCCATGTGTTCCTTGCACTGCCACTTCCTAACAAATCCGACAATAAGCCAACTAGTCCACACCAAAGTACTGCTTCATTCTATCACGCGCTGTATATTTGGTAATCGTTTAAGGAATGCCATTCGATGTGCATGTTCCTTGTTTCGTGCAAGTCTGGTTAAATATACCTTCCCGGTGGTAGTTGTGAGAGGAAGGGGTTTCTCGGAAAAAGAGAAGGAGATGCCAAAATCGAGCCGTCCTTGGGGAGGTGACGCTGTGGCGATGGCTGCCATCGTCCCCTGCGTGCGTGGAGGTCATGAAAAAAAAAGGGAGCATTACGTGACAGTATCGAAGTCTAGTCGTAAACAAAAACTAGAGAAATAGGCCCCGGTCCAGTGGCAGGCAAGTGCCTATTGATCGGCTCGCTCCGGCTGGCTCTGCTGCAGCCGCTGCGGGCACCTAATCCTACTCAGGAGGCACCGTGCGCTTGTCGGGAGGGTGCACTGAGAGCGCGTGATCACGCCAAGGAGGTGTCTTCTTATTCTGGGATCGCCTTGATGATGATGTACAGCACAGCCATCTGTAGCTCATTGAGCTCGTTCTCGGGCCAAATATAAGTCTTATTTTCCTGGGTTTTTCAGCACCTTGATGACGACATTCAGTGCTGAGAACTTTGGGGGCCTGGGCTGACGTATGCTGTGGTCACTTGGCCCAATGCAGGCAAAACCACTATACATGTAGGACAAAACGAGGTGTAAAAATAGAAAAGAAGGCTCCTTAGAAATAGTGAGAAAAAAAAGAAAAATAGTAAAAAAGAATAAAAATAAATAGAAATAAAGATGGAAAGAGAGATAGAAAAGCGGGAAAGAGAAAAAGAAATAGAGGCAGAAGGAAAGACAAAACCAAATAGAAGCAAAGAAGGCCGCCCACTATCCACACTTCATACTTGACACTGGTGCAATGCTGTCCTTTTTTTTTTCTTTGGTAGCGAAGCTCTTTAGGATGTAAGCTTGTCCGCGGTTGTCCGTTGTAGCCACCCCTAGTACTCGGAGTGCCCACTAGATGGCACTGCGCTGCGGCGCTGGCTCCCATCACCAGCTCGTTCACGCAGCAGCAACTCGAGAGCGGCGAGCGCGAGTTTATGGACAAAGTGCTAAACCGAGACCTGACCTTCATGCGGGGCGTACCCCACACGGTGCAATACTGGCAAGAACGCCTGCAAGGAACTCTTTGCCATGCTTCGCAAACTGCACGCGTTCTTCACCCTTTCTGCCCTGGAAGTACACTGCGAACGCTCCTCGAAACTCTGGAATGGCTGGGATTGGGATTCACTGTTTACCGATGTACCTACAGAGCTTCGCCCACTCATCATCATTCACTCTGTGGATATGCTGGGACTTTTTAGGGGCGAAGCTCCTTAAGGCGTGGGTCTGTCCATACCTTGTGTGTATGTAGTAGTACGTAGCCTGTGGTGGCACATACCCGCTCTAGAGCGGGTATGTGCCAGAGGGCATATGAGATGGGAGATGGTGGTATACTTGGAGTGTTCACTAAGTGGATGCACGGATGGTCGGACAGACAGACTAGCAGACGGACGGATAGATGGATAGACGCGCAGAATTACGGACGGATAGACGCATGAACAGGCAGGCAGGCAGGCAGGCAGGCAGGCAGGCAGGCAGGCAGGCAGGCAGGCAGGCAGGCAGGCAGGCAGACAGACAGACAGACAGACAGACAGACAGATGGATGAACGGACTCAAGGACGGGTGCATGGACATACGGACGGGCGCATGAATGGACGCACAGGTGGTCGTGCTGACGGACGAAAGCAAGAACGAACGGATGGACGGAAGCACGGACGGGCTGACGGATGCTTCGCCCCACTCATCATCATTCACTCCGTGAATATGCTGTGATTTTTTTTAATCCAATATGCCTGAATGTGAGAGGAAGGCAAAAGATGCTGTGAGGTTTCACATGTGCGCCATCACTTGATGTTCGTTATACTCGGCTACGGAGTCAACTGCACGATTTGCAAATCCAAAGATAAATTAGCTGGCCTCTTACGAACAATCAACGATCGTGTAAGCTTATAATCAAAGAACGAGTCTCAGGGGACTGTATCAGTGTGTAACGCTGTTTATTCAGTAGAAGAACGAAACGAAGAGCAATGCCACTGAACTTCTGAAAAAAAAAAGCACAGATGACGGGTACGTCTCGCGCTGTTTTATGAACGCGTCAATCTTAAGGAAGTATTTGTCGCTTGTCGCTGATAAAGCTCAGCTGGCTGTCACCTGCTAAAGCCGGTGACAGCCGGCTGCCTCCTATGTGAAACACCCTTACAAGTTATTGGGAAAACGGCCCACGCTTTTTCAGCATTTTGCTTCGCTGCTCTTCTATTATTATTCTCAGTCCTTAACTCACGACGCTATAATTTCTATGTAAAAAAAATAAAAGGTGCCACTTGGCGCACGGATAAGAGAAAACTTGAGGACGAACGCTGAGTGCCAACAAAACTGTAATTGTGCGGGCAGCAATATATAGCTTATGAGAGGAAGGGGGGATTAACGCGTGTCTGTGTCTCGCTAATTACAAAGCTCCACGGCTAGCTAAAAAAAAGCTAGGTGAAAGATAAATCGTTATAAATGGGACAATAACCGTACTGATTTTCTTCGACTTCATGATGCCTCGTTAACTTATACCTCGTTAACTTATACTGTAGCATCCGCACCGAGTCACTGCTCTTTTTGTTCTTTTTACGTGTACATTTTTGTGCTCTCTTTCCCGCAGACCTTACTGCAGGAAGTGTTACAACGTCATACAAGCGGAGTACATTGGCAAGCTGATATGCGCAAAGTGCGAGTAAGTGACCTTCTTATACGAATTGTAAAAATTAATTGAATTGAATTGACTTCATTTCTTCTGTTTATAACAGAAAGAAAGCAGAAGATAAAGGCCACGTGGCCTGACAAAGGCTTCTGCTCCTACGACAGGTCAACACGCAGGCTGTACATAGCACAAGTCAATACAAAGTATACTGTACAACATATTCCACTGAATAGTCAAGAAATTAAAAGAACATGTGTATAAAAAAGTGTAAAAGGGAGAATAAACACGTTATGTCTGCAAATAAACAACAACAAAAAATGTTACATAATACATTGATAGGTCAGTTTGCCCAAGTCAACAACTAAAATTTGCAATGAAGACACGGAAATTGAATATACACACATCAGCTTTGTCAAACTTAATACTTGGTGAAATGAGCAATTATTTAAATGATTAACTTTTATTATCTGCCTTGTGAATTGCAGTTCTAGTAAAACGCTTGTCAATTTTTTGTTGCTCAATTGGTCAAAACAACATCTCAACACTTTTTTAATTTTTTTTCTTCAGTGAGGTGATTGACGAGAACCCACTCAGGCGAAATGGCGAAGTTTACCATCCCTATCACTTCAACTGTGTTAAGTGCAGGTGAGTGAGACGCAATCAAGTAGCGATGATGGTAAGGTACTGCGGTCAGATGTTTGTCAAGTGTTGTAACGACGAGTGTCGTAAGACACTGGCAAAAATTGAGTTTCACCCCCACCTCAGAGGCCGAAAAAGGAATAATTGTTAAATTCATTGTTCTCACTCAATTTTTTTATGCGACACACGGCGAACCTCGACCGTAACCTATCTGCTGTAATAAAAGAAAGTTCGGCTGGCCATTTCAGACTAATCTAGCCGCGTGCGACAAAAAACATTTTACAGCATTGTAGTGCAAATACAGTAGCGTTGACTTGACATATTCCTATTGCATCTGGAGCCCGCTTATTCTTGCACTGAAGCGTGGCTGTTTTCTTACATCTAAGCTCATTTTAGACAAGCATAAGCGGTCTTTGCAACTCGTCTTATGGACGAGTTGAAAGAAAAAAAACAACGAGTCACATCTGACTCCTAGTTCTTGCAAATCGTCTTATGGACGAGTTGCAAGAACTTCCTTACGACGAAAAATTTCTCCTTTCTTTACTACAAAAAATTGTGCACAATGACGGCACGTCCCGTCCTTGCTAAAATTGTTATGCGCGGTTTAGCGTTTTACGTATTCGGCAATACATTCGCCAGGAGGCAAGCAAAATGACACAGGGCGTGCGCTTTTCGCTTGTTCCTGTGGAAATGGTGCTGTTGACGATGTGGTACTATCAACTTATAAAAATACCGTTCAAATTACTTTAATTTATTTTGCACTCTGAAAAACCGTAAAAAAGGACAATCTAACTGAAATAAGATATCTGCGGAGCACTTTACAGAGCTAGACATCTAGATTAACCTCTATAGCTTTTATAAGATACACAGAATGCTCTGAGAAGCCTACAGGAATTCTTCATGATACCCAGAGACGCTTTAGAATTGTTTGTGGCTCAACGCAGTGTGGAACTGACCAGCGACGGGCGCGAAGTGAACGGCGAGATGCACTGCCTCAAGTGTCACGACAAAATGGTCACCTCGGTGTGCGCAGCGTGCAGAAGGCCCATCGAAGATGCGCGCGTCGCCTGTGCGCTGGGAAAGAAGTGGCACGTTGAGGTACGACTTCGATGCGGCGATGATCGTAAGCGATAACTGATTGCGCAAAGAGTACGTTCCTGGCATGAAGGAAGGAAAAAAAGGAAAGGGGGAGCATTACAACACACGTGTGAAGCCCACCACGGTGTCATTTGAACACGTGATCAGAACGTGTCAGAGCATGCAGTAGGTTTTTGTAGTCTCGGCGGAGTTCCTTTTGCTTTTACCCTCTTGCGTGAGCTGGCCGGTCTGCGCCGAACCAGCACGCTTCGATTAAAAGTAACCGGGTGCAATACTACAGTGTTCTAGGAAGTTAGCAATACCCCTAAGTACAGTACACTTCTAGTACACTCTACCCTAAGCCTCGGCAAGTCTCGTCCCTTGCATAACCTTGCTGGAAAAGGTCACGTGATGGGCCGACATTGCTGGATTCAAAACGGCTCGACTTGCCAAGACTGGCTGCGTGACGTCGTGCACCCTCCTTTCTTTTTCTTTCCTCAATGATTCCTGGACACTATCGAATTCGCCATCTTGTCAGCTCTTACCAGTCCATGGAAGTTCCAAAACGTCCCATCTGCTCAGGGGTATATGACCAGGATGGAGACTGCTTAGCCCCCCCCCCCCCCATTTATGTGTGCATGTAGTCTGTATGAGAGCGTGTATATGCACAATTAAAAAAAAAGATCAGGGGAGATTGAACCCCCACCACTGGCTACGCCAGCAGATGTGATTATGTCGACCTTGCAGAATTATACAATACGTTGAAATTCGACAGTTTCGAGAGTATATATAAGATGTTCCTTGAAATTCCTTGAGCCTTGACACGGCGGATAGCGAGAGCGAAGCAGAAAGCTCTGCAAGGACTGCAGAGCTTTCTTTCTTTCTTTTTTTTTTTGTTATTTTCTTCTCGCCCCCCAGTCTACAGTGCACTTCCTGTCGACACGAGGTGCAGGGTCCATCCATGTCAGAGAAACCCGAATTTGACCCTTGTGCCTTTGGATTGATAGTTGTACGTTAAGGAATCCCAGGAGTTCAATATTGTTCAAGATCCCACAATTGTGGCACAATCAACAACAAATTAGAATTCAATATTTATTTTACTTCTCTCCCCTCTCTCTTTTCTTTTCCAGCAGAACGACGGCCCCTATTGAAATGAACATTGAGAGAACGAAAAAATAGAAATGTTGGATCGGACGTCGTTGGCGAGGCGCGCGATCGAGTAAAGAGATGCTCGCATCATTTTACAGACTCACGTTCGCTTCCTGAAAGGAAAAAGAGAACAATCTTCTTATGGACGACTGGTTTGTTCGAGGTCAGAAAGAGAGCTGGTATGAATAGCCAAAAAGGTGTTCTTCATTGAAACTAAAAGAAACGGAAAAGAGTTTGTTAAAGTGCTGACGGTCGAACTCGTGCATCGGAGCCGTGTGGCGTCTCCCATGCTCTCGATTCTCGAATGACATTTCTCGTCTTGCGCAGCATTTCGTGTGTGCGCATTGCGAGAAGCCGTTCCTGGGCCGCAAGCACTACGAGAAGAACGGCCATGCCTACTGCGAGACCCACTTCGAGCAGCTCTTCGGATACGTCTGCTTCGTGTGCAACCTGCCGTCGGCGCAAGGTATAAACAAAGCACGACTCGACGTCACCGCGCCACGCGTGCGTGTCTATAGATGGGGTCGCTCGACTACTCTCAATATATTTCGTGGCATGTTGATGTATAATTAACAGTATCTCTTTTACTTATTTTTTTAGATATACCCAGCTATACAAAGTCACCTCATGTGAATTTTTTTTAAAGGTAAATCTCGCACTGAGGCGTGCAAGGCTTGGAACAGAGTAACTGACCCAACTCCGAGTCTAATCTGGTTGATTCCAGTTTGTTTATAGGCCTTGGGTAGGTTATGCAGGTTGTCTATGTTGCTTCTAGGTTATCGCTCACTATCGCTAAGCGAGGTGATGCTAGGTTGATTCTACGTTGATTCTCAGCACAGAGAGGTTCGTCGTCCTTAGCCGTACACCACACATAGGTTGTCTATGTTGCTTCTAGGTTATCGCTCACCTTGGTTATCGCTAAGCGAGGTGATGCTAGGTTGATTCTATGTTGATTCTCAGCACAGAGAGGTTCGTCGTCCTTAGCCGTACACCTTGGCATGGGCGCTCTTTACACCCCCCCACCCCTCCTCCCGTGCGCACGCTTATGCCGAGGAAATGTTTACTGCTTATTTTATTTGCATCATCCTCAATTTTGTGGTCACGTACAAGATGATTTTTCGCTCGCAACCTATCACTGTACGTGCTGTGCTCTTTTACGTCATGCTGGAACGACAGACGGCTATAAAACTGCTTTTCTCTCTAGAGCAACCGTATTCTTGAGTGCGTATATATTGTAGCGTTAGATCTGATCCTATCCTAATGCGTTAGATGCTATCCTTCATATACCATTACAGTCTGCTGCTAATGCATTTATTGTTTCATTCTTGCGTCGAAAGTGTTACTTAAAATAATATTAGCGTTTTAAAGAAAGAAAAAAAATTAAAGTGTTGTGGGTAACTTCCTTTTGAAAATAGTTAGTCATTGCGATTTATGACAAACGGTGGCAATGCACGCAACGCTGTTAAGGCAATAAGAGATAAGCGGCGCATGTGCGTACATGCATGAGTAACGAGCAAGCGCACGCTCAAGCACGAGCTGAACGCCGACCATGCCCTTGTCCACTATGCAGGTTACAAGTCTCTGAACAAGATGTGGTGCCCACCACATTTTTGCTGTTCCTATTGTGACAGGCCACTGGCTACTAAGTAAGTTTCGCCAGCATGATTTTCATTTTCATTCACCCGTGCTCTAGCTGCTCTTGAGTCCCGATTTTTGTCTCGTCAATGTTTTTTTTTATGGCAGTGATCATTTCACATTGTTTTATTCTAACTTTCCGTTATCGTGTGGCAGAAGGCAGCGCTGCATTTGCAACGCGGCTTGAGGTTAAAGCTGGGCCTCTTTTCGGACTGTGGCGAGACAGCTGTTATGCGATGCGCAACACAAAAGTGCTGTTGGTGTGCTTGAGAAACACTCCACTTAACTAAAGTATGTGAATTTTGTGTTACATGTGTGTTATGTGACTTATTATTTCTGTGTTCGTGTTGTCAGTGTAGATATCATAGTCACCATCAGTGAGCCATGAGATAAACCAGGTTATAATTTCCGGGAAATTTATAATCTTCCTGCAGGCTTTACCATGGAAGGAGGACGGGTGAGCAAAACAAACAAACAAATAAGCAAACAAACAAGTAAAACAAAACAGGACAAAACGATAGTCTATAATGGGTTCTGACGTCACCCTGACGTTGCCGTATTGACGGTACCGACAGTCATGCCGTTATTATTGAGATCCCTTTATACTCGAACCCTCTTATGGGTTGATCGATCAGAGTCATGAGCATTCACAATGAGATAAATACTATGTAAAACACATGCAAAATATTTCTGGTGCCAAAACAGACTCAAGTTTGAGAATGTGTATATTAATAACTGGGAGATCCCCACCTTCACAGAGTAAAGCATCCCTGCAATGGCTTGGTAAAAAAAATAATACACCGCTCCACCCCTGCCCCTTTCCTCTCCTTGAATATTTTTCTCGCCGTGGCATACAGAGCACGAAATGACACTCGACCACATCTGCCTGCCCGGCCCCCACTTCAGATCAAGATGGTGATCCGCCTTCTCCCATTCCCGAAAAAAAATTCTCTCTACACCCCTGTGTTTCTGCAAAATTTATTATTTTTTTCTTGAGCTTTCAACAAGCTTCGATTATCGTCGCATGTTTAAGTGGCTTTTCCACATTTATCAGTGCGATAAATTTAAAAAAAGGAGACATTCAGTGGAAATCCACTTGAAGGAGTTCTGGCAGGAACTTTGAATATTTTCGAATTGTTGCTCTAAATATTAGCACTGCTGCTGAGATCCCCAAGGAGAGTATTGTGGTGCTTGCGATTGCTCTGAACGTACTTTTAATGGTACTACCTTAAAAAAAACAATTTCATTTTCAATATCAAGGGAGCGGCCTCTCACTGACGTGCACTGAAGTGTGAGGTCGCAGGAAGACGGCAACTTGTGACGCACAATAGGGGGAGATCTGTAATCTACTCGTAATATACGTAAACAACAATGTGTGAATTGTCGTCACTTCGACAGTGATTTCTGTGATTTAGAGGCTGCACGCCGGTCGCCGAGTTCGGAAACTCAGTGGAACTGTAGTCACTCGTCGGGATAATGTCCCCTGAGGTTTGGCTGGCTCGCAAATGCTCATGGACGAAAACTTCACATTAAAAGTAATACTTTAGGCGTGTTGCCCGACTCTGGCACATGAACCGAGAGCGATAACGCTGTACATCAAGGAAACAACAAATGTTCCGTCTAAAGTCTCAAGATAGTGTTAAAATAAAATAAGAATGAAATCGCAGCACAAAGAATAAAATTTTGAACAATTTTTTTTCTCTGTTTACTTGATTCTAACGGAAGGTTTGACCGTTCGCCTTACGCAGGTCCAGGTTTCTCGACGTCGACCTGAGGCCCGTGTGTAAGAAGTGCTTCGAAAAGCTACCCAGCGAGCTCAGAAAGCGGCTTCTCAAGACTACGGAGAAAAGCCACTTTTCGAAAAAGTAGACACACGGGTATATAGAGGAGGAATCAGTGTATTTTTTCAGTTAGAAAAATCAAGAGTTTGTGCGGTGTCATGTTGTTAAACTTGAGATTAAGAAAGAAAAAAAAAGCTAGTTTCGTTCTAAAGGCTAACAAAACAACCAGTAAGACGTCATCATTCGTGCATATCCAGGATAATCACAAGAAAGAACACATATAGTATCATGGCGATTATCTTGGTTTCATAGGTATAGATTTCATTTTTAATTATATAAAAATTAAAGCTATACATTGATAAAAAATTATTTTTATGTGCAACTCGGAAGGCTCTAGCATATTTCTATTTATTGTGTCATTCGTGTTATACCTTAAAAAAATACTAAAGCTTTGTAGTTGTGATCCCCAATGTTAGTTTTTTTTTTTAACTTCAGCCTTATTCTCTACTACGTATACCTTTTGGAAATAGCCTCTGACGATAAACTCGCGGAAAATTTTATTTAAAACGATCGTAGGTTAACCGGCGATTATTTTTATGGTATCAAAATTGTAGTCCATCCAGCAATTGCAACCATTATTCCCCTTCAATGACATCCACCGAAATTTCGACACAAATAAATAATGGTAGAGACTCAATGTTAACTTCACATATTAAATCCAAGAATAGTAAAGATTTGCAGCTCACCGAAAGTGACCCCTAATGTTTTAGAAAGCTCCCATCTTAGGTGCCTCTAGTATGGAAAGCAACTGCTTTCTCTTTCTCAATTCGTTTCTGCTCCTTGGAAGGGCTCTTTAAGAGGAGGAACACTTGCAAGATGTGCCCCCCTGGCTTGAACACAGGGGGGCACATCTAATACATCCAAATACACAAGAGGGCACACCAAATTTGGAGGGTGAGGACCCTCCAAATACTTACGCCACTGGACGCGCCATAATATCCAGAATACTACTGGTTTCGGCTTGTTAGTGGAATTTAACCAAAAATTCAGCAACGAGCACTGAATCGCTTGAACGCAGTATAGAAAGGTGATTAAAGCTGATGCTGTTGAATCAGCAATAAGTGAATGCACAGGCTACACGTGCCAGTCAACTCCTGCGGCCGCAACTAATTGTCATAAAATTGCATAAAGTTACAAACAATGCTTGCTATATTAGCTAAGCCATACAGTCCACAAGTTTGCCAATACCCTTGGTACTGAATGCGATTTCAATTAATAATTTGTGGCTGTCACTACCAAATAACCCTGAGTCAGCTTCCACGTTACATCAATATTCCCTCATCTGAAAATAAGGCCATGTTGCATTACTGCACAGGGGCTTTGCCACTCGCGTTTATAACCTAGCCGTCTCAATAAAGAGTCACAACCAAAGATAATATTTGGGGTTTTATGTCCCAAAACTACGATTTGATTATGAGGGATGCCGTAGTGGAGGGCTCCGGAAATTTCGGCCATCTGGTGCTCTTCAACGTGCACTCACACAACGCCTCCTAAAAAAATTATGCCTGGAACGTGAGCCGCGAACCAACGCCGACTAAATTTCAAAGCCGAAGGGCTGCCGCAGTGACGTCAGAGGTTGGGGGCCCAGTTGCCCAACTGAGCATGCTCAGTAAGACTTTTTTCCACATCTTTTATTCGGCCCAATCAAGCCGCAGCAGCTGCGAGAGCGGGAGCGTTGGTTAAAGTCTAGGTGGTGTTGGTTGGTTCTCCTAAAACGTGAACGAAACGCAGGCTTTCCGCCGCGTTCGCGGCGTAACTGCCCCCCCCCCCCCTCTGACGTCACTGCGGCAGCCCTTCGGCCTTGAAATTTAGTCGGTGTTGCGCGAACGCGCTGCTCTACCCTCTGATTTTACCCTCCTCCTTCAGTACGAAGGCGAGCGTCTCCGAAGGCCGCCCCTGCGGACACAGCAATGCTCTTACAGTTGCCTCCGAGCAGCCGTGATGTCACGTGACAGAGCGGTACGGCAATGTCACGTGATTGAGCGGTACGGAGGTACAGAGCGGTCTCATGCGACGGCCGGTCGCAACACAAGGCAGGAGGCATGGCCTCTGAGATTAAGTGCTGGCAGGAGGCTCTCCATTTAAAAGAGAGTGACGTTCCAGGCATAGTTTTTCTAGGAGGTGTTGGCTCACATAACACAAAACACTACACTCCACCATTTCATCTCCATCGAGATGCGACCGCCATGTCCGGGATCGAGCCTACGACCTTCGAATCAGCAGCGGAGCATCCTATAGCCACTGTTTCGCGAGGCGGACAGCCAAAACCACCGTGGCCATGACTAAAGTGCGCTTGCACCTTTCAAAAATGTTTATGCTTAACACTGTCATACTCCACATGCCAGCGTGGATAACATACAACGCATGCGGTTGGACTTAGGCGTAAGCGTACACAGACAGGGTCAGGCGTGTGACAGTACACGTACAGACTCAGGCATGTGGCTGAGGCGTAAGCGTACACCTATAGGGCGAGAGGACCGGGGGGGGGGGGGGATGGAAAGAAACGTGAACAGTGTGGCGCGCTGTTCTTATCGCGCTCTGACCTTGCGGTGGCAATAAAGAAGACGGTACAGTGGCTCTTAACTGTATCATGTATGACTCCCGTGGCTTTCTATTACCATAGAGGCTACAACTACTTGAGAAGAGATGAGAAACGGCAGAGAATGCAGATGACGCACTGTTTGCGTTTATTTTCATCGCAATAGTACTTAATGATAGTACAGCTTAAAAAAAGTTTAAAGTTCACTATGCCGGAGAAAACGTTGAATTTCCCCAAAATTTGCGACTTTATTCCATTGAACTGCATGCACATCACATGTTAGTGCATTTGAGAACAGACCAGAAATGTAAATTTAAGGCTGACTGCCGAAGAAGCGGAAATGTCAGATCTCGTTGTTTATAAACTTTCGTCTTGACTGTATACGTCCTTGATGCACTATGAATGCCAGAACACCCAGACTGTGGTACCCGCATTCACAAGAAAGATCTCGCACACCAAAATTGTTCGTGAAATATAACTTACGGGAATCCTGGTGTTGGTAATTAGTGAATCATGAGGATTGGCAAATGGCAAAGAACATTTGCAAAACAAAAGCTTTGTCAATTCAGCCGCTGGTTTCACGATACCTAATCAACGCTGCGGCCACGCACCACGCATGGGCGTCGGCAGGGGGTTGCGGAAGGGGCACTGCCCACCTCAAGCCACACCAGCGCTTGCCCTGCCCCAAGCTACGCCGAATTCACCTCCCAGCTGCAATTCAACCCCCCACCCCCCAAAAAATACTTCCGACGACCATTACAACAGAAATCAGTGGCACTGCTTCACCTGCCAGGTCCTGGCCTACATTCCACGTCGTCGCTTTGTGCCCCACCAACCCCCTTGCTTTTTCATCCCATTTCCCCATCCCAACTAGAAAGGCTTGGGAGGGGTACCTGCTCGGCTGCTTCAGCTTGGTTGCTCAACGCTCCTTGGTGGGGCGCGCTCGGGCAGGGGCGAACTCCATTGGCATCCCGTAATAGGGTCTAGCCACTCAAGCATGCAATATGCTGTAACTCTTTTCGTACATTTTCGGAAATAAACTAATTCTATCACAGGACGCGCTAAGGATGAAAGAAATGTACCTAAAAAAGCGCAGTTAAATACTGCAGCACTACAGGCTAAACAGAAGAATTTATCCGCCAGCTCACCCCAGCCTGGCTCGGGAAGGGGCAGTAAGGAAGCTGCAAACTAACACCTACGTTCACGGTACGTTGCTTCACCGCATATCAGCAACTGAGTACTCGTACAACTGCAAGCACTGTGATGTCCCAGAAACTCTATTCCGTATGGTATGGGGATGCAGACAAAGCCCTGCAGAGACACTACACTAACCGAAGAGCAGTGCGAGGCCAAGTTATCAGATACAGGCCTGAAAATCAGCGCAGCATGGTTCAACGGGCGCGGGTAATGACGAAGGCCCGCGGCTACCTGCAGTAAGGAGGCCGCCCACCTTGGGCACACAATTCGTTAACTGAAATAAACGTTTATTCTTTCTCTCTCTCTCAGACCACCACCGTGGCAACACGTATATATGAAATCAGCTTTGTTGACTTCCGATGGCATTTATTGCTGACGTTAGCTGCTCATAGATGGGACGTTGGTAATACGCGTTCGCTCTCTTTTTCCGATTCTCCTTGAATCGGGACACGAAATGAGGTCACGAACACGAAAGATAAAGCCCGTAAGCACGCGCGTGACATGTTAAGGCAGCAGGAAAAAAAAACATGCGTTATACTACCTACAGCCCTTGGCAAAGCCCTTGGCACAGTGAATACATCTTTAACGCAGGCCTTATATATTGCCACGACATAGTGCCTGCATTCAAACAACGCGCCCATCACCACGCGCACAGAGACATACATGGGCGCCGTCTAGTGTTGCGCAGAGACGATGATGATAGCACGAGAACCCAGCTGGCCCCTGCTGATGTGTGCCACGCGCTTGGGACTCTTCTTGAAGAGGTAGAAGAAGAAGACATCTTGCCGTTCTGCTGTAACGTGCTACGACCATAGTTCCTTTGAGTTGTGGGCACAGGTTCGCCCTTTAATAAATACGTTTTATTATACCCCCAGTCCTTCAACATCGTTACATTTCTGGTGGACGTGCTGGGTAATGAATCAAAGCCCTACGAACGCAAGACAGCGTAGCCCCGACCACCAGCCAGTTGATACTGCGGAGCCGACACCTGTGCATCAGAGGACCAGTCGCCGTCTTCGAGGTGATTCACCAGAATTCAGCCCACTCCACTTTACGCCAAGGGGAACTCAGTCAATGGACGCCGCCACCATGACAAGTCATGTAACACCAGCCCAAGTGGTGATAAATCAGCCTCACCAGCCACCAGTATTTCATGGCGACTCGTATGAAGACGTAGAAGATTGGCTGAACCTCTTTGAGAGAGTGGCACGTTTGAACGGTTGGGACGAGAGAGAGAAGCTCCGCCGCGTATACTTTGCTTTGGAGGACTTCGCAAAGACGTGGTATGAAAACCATGAAACCTCCTTTACGACCTGGGATGAATTTCGGCGACAAGCTCTGGTGACTTATGTCAGCGCGGATCGCAAAGAAAAGGCGCAGGCTGCGCTCGAATCCAGGAACCAACTCACCAACGAAAGTGCCGCAATGTATATCGAGGACATGATCCGCCTGTTCAAGCGCGCAGATACCCATATGACCGAAGACAAGAAGCTACGCCACCTCATGCGTGGGGTGAAGCAAGAGCTATTCGCTGTTCTCGTCCGCAACCCACCACGAACAGTTGCGGAGTTTCATACGGAAGCGACAGCCATAGAGAAAACGCTAGAACAGCGGGCTCGACAGTACAATCGAGACATAAACTATGCACCTGCCAATGTCTTCTCTGGACGCCAGCGAAGTGACATGGACGCTCTGCGAGAACTCATCAGGTCGGTGATCAGGGAAGAGCTCAGCAAGTTGCAAGCACCTCACACTACAGCAACACTGTCTGTAGTCGACGTAGTACGAGATGAACTGAGGCAGATGATACGTGAGCCGGAGCGTGCGCCACAGCCGATCCAACGCATACCAACGTACTCTGAAGTACTCAGACAACCCGCGGCGCACACCAATGCAGCAGTTACAATGGCCTCTCCTTGCCCACAAACGGTACGCAGCGCACCTCGTCCACTGGAACCGACGGCTACCTACCTGCCACGAGCCCGTGGTGTAGCTCGCTACGTGGATCAAAGGCCCCGGAAAAGTGACATCTGGCGTGACCATGAGCGCAGGCCTTTGTGTTTCCATTGTGGGGAAGCAGGTCACCTGTATAGGTTCTGCCCTTACCGACAGGCAGGATTAAGGGGCTTTCCGTTGTACGCACCATGCCCTCGAAACGGTGAACGGCCAACCGAGATCGAAGAGTACTTGTCCGCGCGCCAGAGCCCACTCACTCCACGCCAACATCAGCCAAGATCGCCGTCGCCCAGGCGTTACCGATCACCCAGCCCACGTGCTTCTTCCGCACGGTCTGGGCACCGTTCTACAAGCCCACACCAGGAAAACTGAAGCAAGCGACCTGTGGAGGTGAGGCCGCTGATAACGACAGTTGCGAAGATCCTCCATTGCGGTTTCAAGGTGACGATGCTATGTTTACAGAGGATAAGCGCAGCAGTGCGAAGATTACTTCAGATTTGCGGTTGAAAATAGACGGATACGAGCTGAATGCTTTAGTTGACACCGGCGCTGATTATTCGGTAATGAGTCACAAATTGGCAAAGAAACTGAAAAAGGTTGTAACAAAATGGAGTGGGGCACAGATACGCACGGCAGGTGGCCACACTATTACACCGCTCGGCAGATGCACCTCAAGGCTCGAAATAAGAGGCTTTACTTACGTTGCTGACTTCATCGTGCTGCCGGACTGTTCAAGGGAGCTTATACTAGGAATGGATTTTCTGCAAGCCAATGGAGCCATAATTAATCTGCGCAGATCCAGTGTAACGTTTTCGACAGAACAAGCTATGTCGGTGGAGGAATCGAAAAAGCGACGTCTTACTGCTCTGCGCGTTGTTGATGATGACGTCACAGTGCCACCTCGCTGTAGTGTAATGGTGCTTGTTGAAAATAAGGCATTTTGTGACCACGAAGGAATAGCGGATGGAAACGTAGAGCTATTTTTAAACAAAGGAATTTGCGTGGCAAGGGGTGTTGTTCACTTAACGAATGGCCGCTCAGTTGTCCTCCTTACGAATTTTGGGAATGAATGTCAGCACATCGCGCAAGGTATGGCTATCGCCTATTTCCACGAGTTCTGCATGGCGACTGAACTATGCAGTTTAGCGACAACGCCAACCACTCCACAAGAGACCTGCAACGTCGACGCATCAGTTAACGTCAACCATAGGCTCCCAGAATATCAAAAGAAACGACTGTTTGCCCTTATAAAAGAGTTTTCGGACTGCTTTTCAACGTCCTCTAAGGTGCGACGAACGGCTATTGCAAAACACAGGATTATAACAGAAGAAGCCACGAGACCGATTTACCAACACCCATATCGAGTATCACAAAAGGAAAGAGACGTCATCAAGAAACAAGTGGAGGAGATGCTTTCAGATGACGTGATCCAGCCTTCCAGCAGTCCATGGGCGTCTCCCGTAGTGCTTGTTAAAAAGAAAGATAACAGCCTTCGATTCTGCGTCGACTATCGGAAACTGAACAGCGTAACGAAACGGGATGTATACCCTCTACCGCGTATCGATGATACACTCGATCGACTACGGAGTGCGAAATACTTCTCCTCCCTTGATCTCAAGAGCGGATATTGGCAAATTGAGGTGGATGAGCGCGACCGTGAAAAGACGGCATTCATAACCCCAGACGGACTCTACGAATTTAAAGCGCTTCCATTCGGCCTGTGCACAGCGCCAGCTACGTTTCAGAGAATGATGGACGCTGTCCTCGCGGGACTGAAATGGCAGTCCTGCTTGGTGTACTTGGATGACGTTGTCGTATTTTCCGTTACATTCGACCAACATCTAGAGCGACTCCGCACAGTATTAGAAGCCATTCGTTCAGCAGACTTGACCATCAAGCCAGAAAAATGCCACTTCGCTTTTGAAGAGCTTCGATTCCTCGGACACGTCGTCAGCTCCGACGGCGTTCGGCCAGATCCCGAAAAGACAGCTGCCATCGCGAAGTTCCCGACACCCAAAGACAAGAAGTCAGTACGTCGCTTCCTGGGTTTATGCGCGTACTATCGGCGATTTGTGGAAAATTTTTCGAACATTGCTGAACCACTTACTAATCTGACAAAAGACGAGGTGCCCTTTAGGTGGGAAAGTGAACAACAGGAAGCATTTGATGAGTTAAGAACACGCCTGCAAGCCTCTCCAATCCTCGCCCACTTCGATGATACTGCCGAAACTGAAGTTCACACTGATGCGAGTAACGTCGGCCTCGGAGCCATTCTAGTCCAGCGGCAAAACGGGCAAGAAAAAGTGCTAGCGTATGCCAGCCGCAAGCTTTCGAAAGCTGAGACAAATTACTCTGCAACCGAAAAAGAGTGTCTTGCGGTCATTTGGGCCATAAGTAAATTTCGGCCGTACCTCTACGGTAGACCATTCCGAGCAGTAAGCGACCACCATTGCCTGTGTTGGCTGGCGAATCTTAAGGATCCCTCTGGCCGACTAGCAAGATGGAGCCTTAGGCTACAAGAGTACGATGTTACTGTGGTATACAAATCTGGGAAAAAGCACAGCGATGCCGACTGCCTGTCACGCGCACCAGTGGAGACGAGTGAGCCAGAGGAAGAAGACTTCCCGTTTCTAGGCGTCGTCCAGGCATCAGAAATCGCTGAACAACAACAAAATGACCCTGATTTGCTGCCGCTTATACAGCGTCTCCAAGGACTCAACGTTAAAGTCCCGCGCACTTTATCCAGAGGGCTCCCTTCGTTCTGTCTTCGGGAAGGGGTCCTTTACAAGAGGAACTTCAAGCCTCATGGTGACAAGTTTTTACTCGTTGTACCTGCACCTTTACGAAACGAGATTCTGCACGCATGTCATGATGAGCCAACATCTGGGCACATGGGTGTCAGCCGTACATTCGCCAGAATTGACCTAAAATACTACTGGCCAAAACTGTTATCATCAGTTCAGCGCTATGTGAAAACTTGCCGTGAGTGTCAAAGACGCAAAACTCCATCCGTGAAACCTGCAGGCCTCCTCCAGCCAATAGAACCACCGCATGCCCCATTCCAACAAGTTGGTATGGATCTCCTAGGCCCGTTTCCGACATCGACTGCACACAAGAAGTGGATAGTCGTAGCCACAGACTATCTCACTCGCTATGCTGAGACTGACTCGCTGTACACTGCAACATCTCTTGAAGTTGCCAAGTTCTTCATCAACAACATAGTCCTCAGACATGGTGCACCCAGCGTGGTAATTACAGATCGTGGCCCAGCTTTTACTGCAGACCTAATGAAATGTCTGATGCGAATGACCCACACAGACCAGAGAAGAACTACAGCATACCATCCTCAAACAAATGGCCTAACGGAGCGCTTGAACAGAACTCTGACTGATATGCTTTCAATGTATATCGACGTCGAACATAAACTGTGGGATGAAATATTGCCCTACATCACGTTCGCATATAATACAGCCGTTCAAGAAACAACGCGAGTGACACCATTTGAACTTGTATTCGGCCGAAGAGTCACCACTCCACTGGATGCCATGTTACCACTGAATGATGAAAGCAGCAATCCACCTGGCCTAGACGACTTCCTGCAAAGAGCCGAGGAAGCACGACAGATGGCGAGATACAGAATACGCCGCCAACAACGTATCGACTCCTATCGGTACAATCAGCGTCGTACCGAAGCGCATTTTCAACCAGGTGACAAAGTATGGATATGGACCCCAGTGCGTCGCCGCGGACTTTCTGAAAAACTTTTTAGCCACTACTTCGGGCCTTACGAAGTACTCCATCGTGTAAGCGATGTAACTTACCAAGTCAGATCCGCTATACACGGGAGCTCAAAACGCCGCAACCCTACAGAGGTTGTACATGTAGTCCGGATGAAACCGTACTATGAGAGATCACCGGAAGACCAGTGACGCCTACGCCTACCACGAATCTATTCATTGCCTGACGCATCGGGACGATGCGTGTGAGGAGGGGGATTATGCCACGACATAGTGCCTGCATTCAAACAACGCGCCCATCACCACGCGCACAGAGACATACATGGGCGCCGTCTAGTGTTGCGCAGAGACGATGATGATAGCACGAGAACCCAGCTGGCCCCTGCTGATGTGTGCCACGCGCTTGGGACTCTTCTTGAAGAGGTAGAAGAAGAAGACATCTTGCCGTTCTGCTGTAACGTGCTACGACCATAGTTCCTTTGAGTTGTGGGCACAGGTTCGCCCTTTAATAAATACGTTTTATTATACCCCCAGTCCTTCAACATCGTTACAATATGTTCTGTTGACACTGATAGCGTTCCCATATGCCCGCAACGACGTAAGCATAATCTACTTGTTGACGTGGTCGGCATAAGCGTAGCCTGTTTAAACATTGCCCATAACCGCGATGGGGTCCTCGGCCACATTAATGAAAAACCCAGCAGTTATAACATTTATATTACAGTGAAAGCTGTTATGATATGAGATCACAACTTGGGTCACGCGCAGCGCCGCTGCCGTCGCCGGTGTCCGAAACACATCGCGCGAAATCAGGAAAAGAAAAGTTTGGTTCTAATGACACAGTGGGGCTCGAACACGGGTCCGCTGGGTGCCAGCCAAGTATTCTACCACTAAGCCACTCCCGTTTCTTTTAATGAATGACATTATCACCAGTAGAGTACACAGAACATACTTCATCAGAAGTCAGGCAAACACACACAAGCGTCAACTCCGGTGCTAGGGACGTGTTGGCAAAATTGCCTTAGGCGCTTGATGTCGTGAAAGCAATCGCGTTAATACGACTTATAAAGCGTTTTAAAACAGCGAAAGAACAAGCAGCCATCGCACAATGCGAATAGCCTAACGAGTGGGCCGTACAATGCTCCAACCTATTACAAACGCTTGTTTTTGCCCAGCTATAAACTGTGGCGCACACCCACTTCAGACATAACTCCTCATTGTCTTCAGCCACTGCATGAACAGTTGGCACAAAATTCCTCGCAATAGTTTAGCGGACAGCACGCTTCTCAAAAGAATGACGAAAAATGGGATAGCGAATGCCGGCCTACTTCCCTAACATTTTTATTATTAATGCCGTAGTGGGCATGAAGCTAGTGTGCTTGGAGCAGTTACCCAATTAGTGTTTAGAAAAGGCAAATACCGCTCTTCTAGCTTTCGCTGTGACTGTGTTGCGCCTTCTGCGGAGGCCTGGCTTTTCTAATAAAATAGCAAAAGCCACGCAAGCAAATTGGAAATATAGCGACATTAAAATCGTAATACAGAGAGGGGGTGGGGGGTCAACCACGGCTTATGTGGGATCGTACGTGGGTTTGTATGTATGCGTGTTTCTATGGACATATTAAATCTAAAAAAAAAGTTCGTTAAAAATGAATCCCCCCCCTTCTGTCCACGCTGTTGGCTGTTCATATACCTGAACATCTACATGTCTACATTTCTTTATAGTTTGTGTACATGATAACTCTGAGCGCATTAAGTGAACAAGGGAGCGACGAGGTTAGTGGGATTTTTTATTTCGTTTGGAGCACCTGGCAACGCAGCTAGTGTCCTGCTCGTTCCATACTCTAGTGCAAGGCACTAAATCGCGTCGAGCACAGGGCAAACTCTGAATGACTGCTAGTAATGATCGGTGTCACACAGAGGAAACAGCCCTTTGCCGTGCTAGAGGGGCGAATGCACCTCCTCTACAAACGGCGGGTCGGACGAAAAGACGCGGGAGAGCTACCAAAAGGAGCATCCCTTCGTCGGGTTCATACCAGACCCAACGGGGCACTTGAATACCGTTGAAAACGGCTGAAACCGTGACAGGGCGACATTCAGCCGAGTCCTGGGCGGCACCGATATCTTGAAATGAACGCGGTCTCTGGCCACGCCCTGCGGCTGCTCCGGCTCGCAGAACGTGGACGCCCAGTTGATGAAAAACAGCTTGCTGGGACTGAGGCCTTTAGCTTGACCAGGAAAGGGACCTGCTGGTCCACTGTTCTTAGTCACCCACCGATGGACGTTGTACAAAGGGCGCAGCACAGCTCCGTCCTGAACGTTCTCTTCCATGAAGACGAACTTGTCACGCAGTTCCTCCTGTATGTACCGCCTTGTTTCGTCGGCGAAGCTGTCCTGAAGGCACTTCGCTCTCTCGACGAAACGATCCTCTGTCGTGGATGTCCACCAGTGGCGGAGGTCACCGTCAGCGTCAATAGTCGAACCGCGAATGCTCATCGCCGAGAACATGCCGCGCAGCACCTCGCCAAGGAAGAACGGCACGGACACCGCGTCTGGGTGTCGCGATATTCCCACGATGAAGTCGACCGTCACCGGAGACACGGACAGTTCATTTCGGTCCGGCTCGTAAACGAATCCGGGAATGAAGGCGCTGTACGTCGCTGTCACCGGTTCGTGGAAGAGGTTCAGGTCGTTACTGCGCCAGTACTTCTGGCGCAGGCTGCGTTGCGTGTTGTAGACAGCTTCGATGAAGCTCACGTTGTCGGAAGTTTGCAAGGCGATAGGAACTTGACGGAGGGCGTCGTCTTGGTTAATCGGTGCCAGGACTAGCTTCATGCGTTCTATCTTTTCAACAGCAACAGACGCCTCTTCCTTCGTCAACCAGGAAGTGTGAGTGGCAGCCTGTTTCATTTCGTTGCGCGCCAGGTGCTCCATGTTTTGTAACTCATCGGCGAGGTCGCCGGACAAGAGAGAAGGGGCTTTCTTAAGAAGATGAGACCACACCAGAGCTCTTGTGGGGATGGGGTAGAGTCTCTCTAGAAGGTACATGCATGCCTCCAGTCGGTTCGAGACGCCAGTGGCGAGATGATGATGGTAGCTGACAGGAACCATGAAGTCAGCTTTGTTGGAAGGAAGCAGCGGAGAAAGGAATACGACCAGCTTGAAACCCACGTAGTTTAACAGAGTGCGAGCCCTTGCGTGAGCCAGGATGCTAGACAGGTGGTTAAAGTACACTGGGTCGAGAAGGGCGACTTTGCTACTTGAATGCTGGCCCATGTTTCCGTCAAGAAAGTGCTGGAAGTACGATTGCCAGTTCCAGTGAGGGTATGATCTTATCGTGTCTATCGCGAGCGTCACGTGCAGCACTGGAACACTGCGAGCGGAGTGCGAGGCCGCGATGCTAATTCTTTCCTCCAGCTCCATGATTTCCAACACGCTCGGCAAAATATCGTTACCACCAGGGTTCCACAATGATAACACTTCGAAAATGAATTCGCCGTAGGCTTTAATGTCTTTGCCAGGAAAAGCGTCCTTGTACAGCCTAAGTAGTATAGGCGGCGAGTTGACGTGCAGCATAATTTCGCGTGTTGTTGGTCGCTCTCTGAGAGACACGCTCACCAAGGTTGAAAAACCGAGCATCTTCTCAGCTTTGGCTGCTAACATATGCGCCTCGGAATCCGGGGGAGGGTCGCCGTACGGCCACTCGTCTATTCCAACGTCGGACAGTATTCTGCGAAATACTTTCCAGTCTGTGTCTTTTTTAGAGCCACGCACACAACGCTGCATGAACTGCGATGCATCGCTTAAGAATGATGTTTTTCTTGAGTCTAGCGGTTGTTGTTTCAACATATTCCACAGACCAATAATGGTAGAGGTGGAGGCTGAGTAAATGTATGGCTGCAAACTGAAGTCGGCTTTCTGAAACCACTCGTTCGAGCAGACATGAGCGTAGAAATCATCACAGGGTGGGACTGAGTTGTTCAGTTTGTTACGCAGGTACCGGCTCTGCCATTGGCATGACTCAGAGCTGCACTCTGAGCTCGGCGTCGAAACCGGCTGAGGACGAAGAGTTGGTCTCGTGGGAGTGGGCACACCGTGGTGCTGAATGATGGCTCCTCCTGGAGGAAACTCTTCGGATATGACCTTGAACAGCCTGCCCGCGGTTCCGAAAACTACGGCGATCACTAGGACTACTAGGACCGCCAAAGGGACTAGGGAGCAGCTCTTCGGTGTGCGCTTGGCCGGCCGCGCCTCCTCGTAGGGCTCGCTGCTCTGCGACTCAACTGCCCACCGCGTCGACTGAGAGCTGTGCCGGGTATTGCGGGATCTTTTGGGGCTGGCAGAAGCGGCGTTGCTGTTGCTTCCGTCGTCGTCCTGCGAAGCTTGTATAAGCTGCCCGACAGACTCGCTCCTCTGGTTTCGATTGCGGCGGCGTTTCTTTTGCTTGGAGTCAGGTTGCGGAGACAAGGGAAGCTGCTCCACTGTGTGTCTAGTGCTCACGGGCCACTGCTCCGGAATGGCTTGAGGTACTGGATGATCCTGGAAGAAGCGCGCCGACGGTGCGCTGTAGACTTGCTGGGTATTGAAAGGCGGAGGCTCAAACGCCAAGTGGACGGGGTAGTGCGAGTAGGGATCCGGCATACCATGCATGTGGATGTGGGGTGAAGAGGGCGCAGGAAACCAGGCAGTACTACGAGGTGAATGCGGCATTACCGGTGAAGCTGAGAGCGAAGAGAGCGGTGCCATCGAGAACCCTCGCTGAGGACTCCCAAACTGCCGTCTGCGCTTGGGACGTGGCGAAGGATTCATAAACGCTGCCTCACCGAAAGGATTCATGGTACACGGCTTACGCGCAGGATATTTTTGGACGCGAAGCGCAGGGCACGAGGTGAAGTCGGTCTTTATCCTCTTTGCCGCAAGTACATGGCCGATGCGGACACTCCTTTCGACTGGCCCAAACCCACTTTGTGGTACTGGTCAGTACGTTGATTAAGATAAAAAAAAAAGCAGTTCCCTCATTCACGCAACCACGGTTCATGGCAACCAGGAGTCTAAGTTATAAGTTTTATGATGATGATCCTTATGTTGTAAACGGCGTTAATGGAGCATGCGATAGAACAGAAAATGACAGACGTGGAATTATGAGGTAAGAAGACAGCAGAATGGGTCAGAGACATCGGTAGACGAGAATACAGCAGTCAACTATGATATCGTCTACCGCTTCAGCGGTAGACGATATCATAGTTGACTTAAAGCAAAAAAAAAACACTTGCAAAAGGCTCGAGCTTGAATGGAACGCGACAGCGTAGTCGCGCTTCATTCGCTAGCCAGACTTCACTTCTTGCTGACCACCTCAACTATGACGCGGGCAACGGACGTCTGTATACGCACAACATTAACCCTTTTCAACTATCCTAGAATGCCTACTGTAAGTAAAATTGCAACTGCCCCTTACGCCATAATTCTATCTATCTATCTATCTATCTATCTGTCTGTGTGTCTGTCTGTCTGTCTGTCTGTCTGTCTGTCTGTCTGTCTGTCTGTCTGTCTATCTATCTATCTATCTATCTATCTATCTATCTATCTATCTATCTATCTATCTATCTATCTATCTATCTATCTATCTATCTATCTATCTATCTATCTATCCGTTCCTGTTCGTTTCTTGCACCACTTTTTTGCATATTTCTTCGTATTTATTTCCCATTATTTTTTCTGTCTATTTCTTTCTCTTTCTCGGCTGGCTGTATTCCTTACTCACTTTGATCACTTTATTTATATCTTTATTTCTCTTTCTTTTTCTTTTGTGTGTGGTGCTTCCTGTTTTTTGTCTGTTTCTTTCTCTTATTTTCTCTTTCTCTGTACACTTATATTTTCTGTTCACCCGTTCTTCGCGCTCTCTCTCTTTTTTATTTCTCCTCTCTGCCTCTTTCACGTGTTTCACGCACTCCGCTGCGCCGATCCGAGTTTTCGTTTAACGCTCGCACTTGGTCGACTCGATAGAGTGGCTTGTACAACTCCAGCGGCGTATACCCACCTGTAGAGTTTGGCGCGACGAAGCACAAGCTACCGATACCTTAACGCAGCGTCGGCATAATAGGCGTGGCTCGTCCACAAAAGGAATGGCTTTGATTTTGGCTGAAAACCGCAATGTTCATCATTTCTGCCCAGAGCAATGTTTCGCCCACGGACGACGCCGATTATTTGCACACAACAACCACGTCGACGCTGATACCGGTACCTCTTTTAAACGAAATGTTTAGAGCCCTCGCGTTATGTTTATCAAATGCGTTCTGACAAATCGACAAACTAAAGGACGAAATAAACATCATAAGACCAGACTTAATGAATATGAATAAATAGGAACGTTTATAAACGTGACGTTCTTGTCAACTCCATCGGCGCAATTTAATGTGGAATCTTCGGTGACCTATTTACCGGTGAAAGTTTTGAAAGGAAAAAAAAAGAGAGAAATATACAAGAGATGAAGCCTGTGTACAACGGCAACTGAACTCAGTGCATGAAGACCCCAAAAGACAGCGCGTAAGTAACCTTCTCAATTAACAGCAAGAGAAATTGTTTATTATGTCTTTCGCCTTTGCTGCAAGCAGCAGTTTGGTGTTTCGTACGGCTACTTACTGCATTTAACTTGCACCTGGGCCGCGCTTTCGCTGTGCAAGTCATTGTTTGAGCGAAAGCGGAAGGAAGCCGGTCCGCTTCATTTTACGAAACAGGAACTCCTGTCACATAGCTGTTGCTGTTGTGCCAGTTTACTACTTTACTAGAGTTGAGCTGCGCACGCTCTCTCGTCTCATCTGATTGATTGATATGTGGGGTTTAACACCCCAAAATCACCATATGAATATGAGAGATGCCGTAGTGGAGGGCTCCGGAAATTTCGACCGCCTTGGGTCCTTTAACGTGCACCCAAATCTGAGCACACAGGCCTACAACATTCCCGCCTCCATCAGAAATGCAGCCGCCGCAGCCGGGATTCGATCCCGCGACCTGTGGGTCAGCAGCCGAGTACCTTAGCCACTAGACCACCGCGGCGGGGCTCGTGTCATCTGTCTGGCGGCAACCACCACAACGTGGGCGAATATAGGCGAAAATATATCATTGTTCGAAATGTACACAGCGTTGCCGCTGAGCATTAGTAGACATAATTCCCAGTTTTTAGTGCTTACCTGTGCTTGCGCGCTAAACAGATTGAGGAAGGCGGATATAACGTATGAAAGTTGATTTGTTCAAAAAAACAAAAAACAAAAAAAAATGAGTTCAGAGGGAGGCTTGAAGTGATGAGACGTCGACGGACCGGGAATAGCTGAAGCCAACGTTTCGACATTGTCACCTTGTCGAAACGTCGGCTTCAGCTGTTCCTCGTTCTGTGATTTCTCACATCTCATGTGTTTAAACACGATGCTATAAGCCGAGGCACCTTGTGAAAAACAGGAACAAATCAGCAAGAAAAAAACGTCGCTCATGATTCGCGAACTGATTTCATGGCTCAGCGACTCAACCACAGTTGGTCATGGCACCATGTAATCGCAAGAAGCAATATTAACAGATTAATTGTTAGGTTCCAAGTAAAGTACACTGAAACGGGAACATGTGTCGAACTTCTTTATTGTAAAAGGTGAGCAAAGAGTGAGAGATGATGGGGACCTTGAGAGAAGTGAGAAAGAGAGAGGGCTCATTTGAAGTCATAGTAAGGGCACTGGGCTTATAGGCCGTGGCAAAGAAGGAAGGTTCCCATGTCGCCTGGTAGTTTTTGCAACGCCAATTCTGCCCATAAACTCGTCGAGTCCCATAGGCAGCCGCATAGGATTTGGCATGTACGGCAAATTCGGATACCGTGACGAAGGCCTCCGAGTTGGGAATGTTGGTTTCTGAGTTGACGGAAAAGGAGGTCTCTGAGTTGGTGACGTACTGGGTCGCTGAGTTGACGGTGTTGTAGGGCTCTGGGGCGGTACTGTAGAGGGACTTTGACTATGTGGTGTCGTGGGGCTTGTAGTAGGTGGTATCGTGGGGCTTGTAGTAGGTCGCGCTGTGGTGGGTGCAGGTGGTTGTGTTGTGGGTACTGGCGGCGTTGTGGGTACGTCAACCGGTGGCGCCGTCGTCACCTCTACTGGAGGCGTTGTGGGCACTTGAATTGGTGGCGTCGTGGGGACCATAACTGGTGGTGTTGTTGGAACCTTAACTGTAGTTATCGTGGGGACTTCAGTCGGTGGTGTAGTGGAAACCTCAGTAAGTGGAGATGATGAACTGGTAGGCAATCCTGGAGTAGTATCTGCATGAGTAGTCTGAGTGGCCGTTTCAGTCATGAATGGAGTTTGAGTTTCTGGCTTTGCTGTTGTCGGCATGCTGGTTGTGAAGTTAGCTGCCTGCGCTGTTGTTGGTGTGGCCGTACTTGCTTGCGTTGTCGAGCTTTCGCCGATAGACGTGACTGCCGGAGGTGTCTCTGTGGTTGCTATCATTGATGTTGACGTTCCCGGGGCCTCAGATGGCATTTCCGAAGTGCTCGATGACATTGTAACATCAGCCGCACCTGAAAGTGTTCCTTCTGAGGGTGAAGAAGTTTCTTCTGGTTCCGTGCTTCTAATCGGGGTCGTGCCCTGCTCTTCCGATGAACTCGTGTTACCATCCATGGGATCCATGGTTGCAGATGTATCTGCTTCCGCCGTCACTATTACCGGGGATTCTTCCGCGTCCATTTGTTCCTGTATAGCAGATGTGATTGATCCGTTTGACGCAGATGGCAAAGGTACAGCTCGTTTTTTAACGTGCCTGATTGGAGAGTCCACCAAAGATCCGCCAGCGGCCAAGTTGTTACCTACGTAAACAAACGGCAGTGCAATTGAAGCAAATGCAAACGTCTTGGCATCTAAAAATTGTGTTTGTGCTGACTGCTAAATATGTTTTCAAGCATTCTGTGTCAAAACTAAAACTAAGGAGATTATCTAGTACGTACCTATCAAATACACAGTGTTGCGTAGTAATTCAACTTGTGAGCTGGGAAATTAACCTAGGATTTATGAGGCTACCCTTAATACCTTCATCAGTGTAAGCCAAACTTTCTTGTGAAATTGTTGGTGATCCTCTAGGATAAATAATTAAACTGCCCCCGATTCCAACATCAGTGAAGGGCGGCAGGCCCGGCGTGCTGCCTTGACGAGGATTAAGTTGACCGCTTATGCCTTCGTCAGTAAAAGGAATATTTTCCGAGGGAGACGTTAATGTCAGGTTGCTCCGTGGACCAAGCGTTGTAGACGTCGTTCCAACATTTTCGCTTGTTACTTGACCTCCTGTAGCCATTGTGCTCAAACTTCCGTCTTGCGTGGTAGTGTTCAACTCGTTCTGCTTTGTAGAGGACGTGTCCCCCCTGGCGGTAATTGTACCGGTATGCTCCTCTGTCACACCGCCTGTCGAACGGTTTTCTGTTTGTCCTTCTGTGTCTGTGGTATGCGAAGACGTTGTAAGATTCAGGGAACTTTCAATTGCCGGTGACCCGGTCGTAGTAATTTCACTTGCAACGCTGGATGCAAGAGTGGATGATGCCGAAGTTGTCGATACGACGCTCGTACTTTCGTTTAGTTCATTTTCCATTGTGCTCTGTGGGTCGGCGTTTGTCAACGCAGACGAGTAAGGCACCTGAGACCATGAATCTGTAAGCTGGTCATCAGAGAACGTGTTGCTGGTACCTTCATCCTTCGTTGAAGGGCTCTCTTGTGTTGTGAGCGCAGCATCACTTGTCATCTCACCGTCAGTGACATACCGTGTAACATGTCCTTCAGATGTAGGCCACGCATTGGACTGCGTAAATTCCAGCGTACTTTCGTGTTGCTTGGAGGTTTCAGTTATGTCCATGTTAGTGACGCTCACGGAGTCATCCGTCGTGGGCTCTGATGACTCGGTTGAAACTTCTGATTTTGTCCAAGCGGTTTCTTCGTTTGTGTAACTGGTGGTACCGGTCTCCGTCGGGTCTTTTTCAGTAGTAGTGGACTCTGTGACGAAGGTTGTGAAGTACGTGGTCATAGGGTCATAAGGCGGCGTGTATTCTGTGCTGGAACGTTCAGTAGTATACGCAGCATTGTAACTTTCTGTAGTCGTGTCGTAAGCATCAGTCTCACTCTCTTCGGATGTTGAACCAGCTGTGATCACTATATTCAATTCGGTAGTCAACTCGGTGCCTGTAAAATCCGTCGTATATTCTGATCCCATCTTTCCAGTCATTGAAGTAGTTCCTGTTATTCCCAGGTGTGCTGTAGGGTCGGTGTCTTTATAGTCAGATACTTCAAGCGTGGGCATAGTAGTTGGTTCGGTGTGATCAACGGCAGTGATAGATTCCAAAGTGCTCGCATCATCAGGCTTCGTGTTGCTGTCAGTTGCATACAGTTCGTTCGAAAAAGTATGCGTCGTAGATTCCGTAGTCGGATATGTGTTCTCTACGGTTACTGGTATCGTTTCCGTTGTGACATCTGTAATAGACTGCACAGTGGGCGTTTCATCAGGGTCAGTTGGGCTTGTCATGGTCTCGTAAGCTTCCGTTGTCGACTGAACCATTTCTGTAAGCGGGTCGTCCGTATCAGGATCGGCAGTGGGAAGGGTGACCAATGACGACACTGTCTCTGCCTCATTCGTACCAGTCGTGCTAAACAAATATTCTTTTGTGGGTTTTACTGATGTTTCTGTAAGTGGGCTGTCCGCATCAGTCTGTGTAGAAACAGTAGACAACGCGGATGTCGTCTCAGAGACAGTCGTGCTCGCCAACTCTTCAATGGTGGACTGCACCGTTTCCGTGCGCGGGTCGTCCGAATTGGAATCAGTAGTACGAATGGTGAGCAACGAAGACGTTGTCTCTGGTTCATTTGTACTAAACATGCTCCACGAATGTTCCGATGTCGATTGAACCGATGTTTCCGTAATCGGGCTTTCCGTATCGAGCTCGGTAAACGCGAAAAGTGACGACGGCGCTGCCGTCTCAAACTCAGTCGTGCTGCCAGTTTGTTTTGTGGTCGACTGAGCCATCGTGTCAGTTTCAGTTTGCGGTATATCCGTCAACTGCCTAGTCGTCGGGTAAATCGCTGACTCCGTAAGTGGGTCAGCTGTCAGGGCCTCCAAAGTTGTGTCGGTATTTCCTGTTTCTGTGACCTCAGTTGTCTCTGTATTTTGCTCTGTCGCCGAGGGAGACGTCTGCCCGGTGTCTGTTGTTACTTCGTTCCACGAAACCAATTCTGTCGTAATTGTAGATTGGGATTCAGCAGAGTTTTCACTTGTGCCCATGGCTGTTAACTCGGTAACAAATACTTCTGAAGTGCTTTGAAGCGTTGTTTCTGGGTCTACTGTACGGGTCCACACTAGGTCTGTATCGGTAGTGCCCGTTGACAAAGTTGTTAAGCTTTCCGTTACCCCAGGGCGTGTGCCTCCTCCAGCCGGCGTGGTCGACAAAGACCAGTCTGCAGTCTCTACACTGGTTGGCGTTTCCGTTCCATTCGTTACAAAAGTAGCTGCTGCCGGGATCTTTGTTGAAGTGACCATAACTGAAATATCCGTGTTCGTCGCTTGCGAAGCTGCAGGTGTCTGAACGGTAGTCGGCGCAGCTGTTTCAGTGCTTGCAACGGTTGCTCCAGATTCCAGCGGCGTCGTTTCCATTACGCGGGGAGTGGTGGGCGTACTAGAGGCACCAATGACTTCGGATGAGCCCTCCTTTTCTGTTGACGCCGTTCCAGTCTCCTGTGACGCGTTCGTAATCGTTGAAGGGGGCGTTGTAAGCCTCGTGGTAGTAGTCGTGGGCAACGACGTTGGTGATGTTCTGGTTGTCGGCGTCATCCTAGTGGTTGTCGTCGCAGGCTTCGTAGGGGTTGTCGGCTGTTGCTGGAACACTGGAATGGACATGAGTGCGTACAGGCGTGCCACCTGCTGCACTGAGTCGGCACTTCCGTACACGAAGTTGTACACTTTCTCCGGGTTGCCCTGGGTATCGCGCACGACGCCTCCAAGGTAGCCAAACGGGCTGGCAGGGCCATGGCCATTACTGGCGGTGCTGACGCTGACGCTCTGGTCGTCTTGGCGACCTACACAAGCGGACGGCGGGCAAGGTATTGTTTAGACTCCTCGAAACGAATCTGACCATGTTTTAAGGAAAAGTTTGCGCAGGCGTAGTCACGTGGATGCAGGTTTTGGGTAATTTATTATGGAGAGTGCACATGGTGTTGCAGTGTCGTATATAAGTCGTGGCGTGAGGCAGCATATATAGCATGGCGCTAGTGTCGAAGCATGCAGAGGCTGTAGATGCAAACTGAGGTTGCCTTTTGATTTTGTGCAGGTAATTATATATAGCTTTTTGTATTTCTATAGTTGCATAGTTGCTTTTAAAGAAGACATTATACGTAGCATGCGTCTTGAAAATAACTTGTGGAAGAAGGCATGCAGTGTTTGCTGCTTTCGGAAACGGCATTTGAAGGATACCACGTGCAAAACGCTTTTTCTCGCAGAATAGGCTAATTAGTTTATGTGAGACTATCACGGAACCGACTGCTTACATAATACGTATCTGCCGAAGTAATGCTGCGCGAACGCTTTGGTTACATATGTTTTACACGTACATTTTCTTTTCTTGTATGAATCGCGTCGTAGGAAAATGACAGTGGACCATATAAAATTTGACCCTCGACCCAATAGAGTCGAATATCATGAATAACCTACGAAACGAATCGCCGGTATATAATAGGAAGCTGGTGTCTACAGGGAGCCTTCTTCCGCTCTTCCTTTAACTGTCATAACTGCTACATATATGATTTATAGCGTCGGTATGAAAACTCTCAGAGATCGCGTTCACATCATGCACTCGAGAAAATGATCTGCTCCAGTCTGGCACTACAATACGCCACCACACTTCCCTGCACATTTCGGGATCAGTACACAAAAAAAGTAACTCTTACGCCTGCCGACATATGAGGCACCAGGAACATTCTTAACAAAACGCTCCACACTGTTTAGTAACAAACAACTATCTGTATGAGATACAATACATCTATACACATATCATGAAGTACAGTTTACATGTTCGTTTAAAATCCGTGCTCAACGTACATTTAGTGTGAAAGGTGCAACGTGATAAAATAAAGTCGGTGTGCACAAGCGGACCGGAGAGAAAGTTGAGCTAGCTGGTGCAGATTCATGATAAAAGGCGGCAAGCGTGCAGACACTGACACAAGAGATAAAGGCAACACAAACGGCGGATATGAATGCGACGTGAATATTTTGAATGCGAAAACACATTTGTGCAGAATTCGATAAGAAAAAAAAGTACCCAATCAATGGTAAATGGCATAATTTTCTGTCACAGTCTAACTGACGTATTCGTTTGCAAGCATTCACTTTCGACTTTGTTGCCTGAAGCCCACGCTCGCTGCCTGTATGGCTGCATTGTATTTTGTTGAATGAATGAATGATGATGATGATATGTGAGGTTTAACCTCCTAAAACCACCATATGATTATGAGAGACGCCGTAGTGGAGGGCTCCGGAAATTTCGACCACCTGGGGTTCTTTAACGTGCACCCAAATCTGAGTACACGGGATGAATGAATGAGTAAAGCTTGTTTGAAGTCCAACAGTTTCCCTCGGGCGAGGTGTGGGAAGAGGTGATAAACCCCCTCTGTTGGCGTACTGGAATAGTAATTAAAACTCTTGTAAATAGATACAGTAGTGGACAGTGGTCCTCAGTCGGGAGTCTCATGTACGCACCAGTAATTACATCTACGGCTAGCCTAATAACATAGAATAGTGAATGAAAAGGTAAGCAGAAAATATTTCTAGTTCTGGAGAGCAGCGGCGAAAGGCAAAAAATTGTACGAAAGCAATGACGTGTCTGTATCTCTGGCCGCTTAGCGTCAGCCTCAATTGATATAGACCCCGGCGACTCATAGAACACGTACACAACGATAAGTCAACGCGACACGTTCAACCGAATGAATTTGAATGGTCCACCCCGAAACAGAACGAGTTAACGTAGTCTTACGTCACGTGACCATCTTCTGTGCCGCTGTGCATTGGCCGGTTGTGACGTCACACGAGAAACACTACAAACCGAAATAGGTGTTATGACTACCATTTGCCATTTCAGCATATTCTGGCCCCCAAAAGCTCTGTTCGTGCTACAAATCATGGATATTCCTCATGTATATTTAATATGCTTATTTGCAACAAACCATTTCTCTCATCGTGGGGAACGGCTTAGTGAAGAAATAAGCACGAAACTGTGGACAATGGGCATGCAGGGAAGGGTGTTCCAGCTACGCCGTCACACCTGGAGAGGGGTGAAGCAAGCAGTGTGCGCCAGTGTTTTCCGAAGCGAAATACTTACTGCTTTACGCACTACCGGTCCAGTGACACACCTTCACTTTACAGATATGCTCAAACAAGTGGTGCTCCCAATGGATGACATTACCGCAGAGAGGCACGTTTGTGTCTCTCGTTTTAGATAAGAAACTTGAGTGCCTTGGTAAATTTCTTCGGGAATTTTGACACCGCTGCTAAGCCAAACCAGCGCCTCCTCAGGTGCTGGCCAAATAATATTTTCGCCAGTAGCGACGAGCGTTCAACACGTAATATGCACAGTAGTGGGACTTGCACACTCTTTGTAGCGCATACCCATTTATGATAAACCGTCCGTGGCGACATGACACGCCGACAAGCCGAGACACCAAGGGCTTCACTCTTTAAATGCATGACGTCACCCACACCATGCTCATTCACCATCTTGCATCGACGTCACGGTCTTGTGTCTGCTCGCGTAGATAATGACTTATCGCTAAAGAAAGGCCACGTTGAATTACAACGGAATCCCGTTGTAATTCAACGTTATTCATTTAGATGCTCAACCTATCAAGTTTCCCCAACTTTTTCTGGCGACAAAAACGTCTTAAGTGTAAGCAATTACTTTAAATCTGAGGTGTCAAAGATCAAGTATTGGGGCTTCAAAGTCGACGCGAGATTCACAGAAGTAGGAAGGTTTTTCAAGTTTATAAGGAGGAAAAAAAAAGTCAAATTTAGTGAGCTTAAATTCTGGAACAGTATTTTATCAAGCTAAGCTGGTTCATCGTTGCATCTTAGTATTCCTTCAACCTCCTCAAATCAGAGAGCAATGTGCGCGTTAAGCCATACGAAATGTAAGCGCGTTGCCTTCCCAAAGAAGCTAAAAATTGCGCAATGTCATTTACAGATAGTTCCACAATATTTGTGCTTCTACATGTAGACCAGTTCTATGATCTACGGAGCTCATTTTTCCACCAAAACTAAGAATCAGTGTCGAAGAAAGAAAAAAAAAACAGGTGATGCATGCATGCAAGCGTTTAGGGAGAGGTTCTTGAAAGGGACAAATAAAAGAGAGGTTAAACAAGTCCAAGGTAGCTTGTTTTATCTATGCACGCATGTGCGAAGTATTCACCTGCAGCTACCAAAGATCAGTCATGGTTGCACATATTAGGGATCAACGAAGAGCGCATTATATACTTCGTGTAGCGGTAATCCTCAGTAAAATTATTTCAAGCAGTTCATTCAGAAGTTACTTCATGGCTCAAAAGTCTATGAGATGGCTTGCAAGAGGATTGCCTATCTGATTGAATGATCGGTTGAAGATTAACTTAATGGTATGACAATTTTGTGAGTCGAATGGGATGGCAGCCCTGTCCGACCACCCTTTGGCCTACCCCACTGCAAGAGTCTGGCCGAGAGACGATACCCGGAATGAACGATATTTAATTTTTTTGTAAATGTCCGTGAAATTCACGCGAAACTAATTAGGCAGCCAGCTTACATGACCCAGTTCATGAGTTCTGTTGCGTACACATGAGAACACAAAGAATAGCCCACATAATAAATAAAGCGGCTGCATCGTGCATTTGCCTTTCATTTTGATATATGAAGGCAGTGCATGTCGCTTTGCGACTTCCACACGAAGAAACAAGGAAGTCACTGTAAATTACTCAACCATTTCGCAGGAGTTCGAGACTTCAGAGTCGCAATGGTACAGCGATGAATATTTGTTATAAAGTTTTAAACTCCATATAGCATATCGAAGTATCGTTAGAACTAGTCATCCACTATGCATCCTGGTTAGTCCAATACCAGGTACTCTTCAAGATTCCAACAGCGTCAACTCGGATTACGAGTCGTTAAGAAATATTTATGCATTTCTCGCGTTGTGCATTATTTTCTACAATACTGGCTCTTAATAATCTATGTGCAAGTGTGCGGTGGTCAAACTGTCTGGCATGTTTTTTCTAGGTGTTAACGCTGAAAAGGTGATATTTCAGCACAACCAGCTGCAAGCAAGAAGGGACGGCAAAGTGCGATGCCATGCCAGATGGTGCATTGCTTTAAGATGTGGTTTTCGCGCAGGGCAACAAATAATAAATAAATAAATAAACAATAGAAAGCAAACAATCTTTTTGTAGAAACAGTGTCAAGTTGGCATTTTCTCTATCCATCCTTCTTTTTCGTTGTTTTTTGTGTTTTTTTGCCTCACACCAAAACCACATTGTAAAAGAAAGAAGAGCGCATTGAGAAAAGGAGAATAAGTAAATGCGGGAAACGAAAGGAAGATGCGAAGGGTGCAGAGCTCAGAGCTTCGATGCGACGAGAAAAAGAGCATGTCGCAAAAAAAAAAAAAGCTGCTTCCGCGTGTAAACGGGCTTTTTTCCTTAGACACACAACTGTGTCCAAACGAGGTAATCACGCTTAAACACTATCAATGTCACTGCCAATACACACCTTGTCCATCCGGCATAACAGCAGCCTCTGCGTAACTCCTCATTCCAGAAGCGACCAGGACCGTCAGAGCAATGGCCAGGTGTTCGAGAGAGCCCATGTTCGACGTGTGGCTTTCTGTTGTCAGCTCTGAGCCGACACTGGGTCGCAGTAACGCGTCAGTCCAGTCGAGGTATCCCGCGAGAATGAAGCGCGCAAAACCAACCACTATGGCTTACTTTAACCAATCGCCTTTGTTGCGACCGGCGCCGCTCCCGGCAAGGGCTCCTCCGGGTTTGGAAAGCATGCGGGGGTTGAGCGTGGCCTGCGTCGTACACACACGCGCATCAGTTTCCGGCGCAGTCAGTTGAAGCGTGAATCCGGGTAGTCACAGCGCGCTGATCGAGGCTCTGTCGTTGCGTGCAACGCTGCAGAAGCGAGGACGACTAGTTCCGCGACTGCTGTGCGTGGTGCAGCAAGTCACAAAAGCAACTATACCAGTACTCAAACGTCACCTCTCTAGTTCCTATGAGCGCATTTAACAATTAAGGACACTCACAGCGTTATCGTAATCACTCACTTGAAAGTCAGTCAAATTCAGCTGGTGCCGCAGGACCCTCCAAGCACAGCCTTCACAGCTTGAAAACCGGCACTTCCCATTTGTTCTTGTCGAAAGTACCCGCTCACGTGCGCGACGAACGCAGCTTTTCGTGACGCTGCACGGTACTTCTAGCGCATGCGCCGATTAACGGCCATTGCATTTTCACTGGGGAAAGCGCAGCCATGTCGCCCAATGCGGGGGACTGCGTTGTTTCCGAGAGATGGGAAACGCGCCTGGCCGTGTGACCCACGTGAGATGCGCGATGGATAAATCAAAGTCACGATCGAACCTTCCGCGCCGAATGCATTAATTGAACGTTATCAAGCGGTTCGGCGGTGGTCGCTGAAGTGACGGGAATATCCTCTCCTCGTCCGGGTTTTCTGAACGCTCCGCTTCTACACAAACGGGATGGGCACGCACGGCCACTGTGGCGCTAACCTCCTTTTTCGAGCCAGCCATTGTGGCGCGCGGTTAAAATGGATGTTTTGTCATCTGCCGGAACGGTTGGGATTCCGCGGCCTAATAATGACGACTTCCAGTCGAGAGCGAAAAGAAAAAAAAAGTAATGAATGAACAAAACCTCGGGAAAGCGTCTATTGAATTGAGCATTATAATTGCATGCACAAAGATATGAATGGTAAATGCATAGCTGTTTGCGACTGGGAATGGAGGAGGGGATAGCCATCGTTCAGTTACTTTGGCCGATGCGTAAAGAGAACCGCAGGTGGTCAGACAGAAAGCGTTGCGTTTTCATTACTGGCATGTAGGTTCGCAGCTTGCACGATACCGTACGTCATCAGCAGTTTGCCATCCTGGACAGCAGGACCGACGAAAGAGGGCTGTATACATGACAGGGCAAGGCCTCTGGGAATGTTTCTCTATATAGCTTATTTTCCGCTGGCCAGGACAGGATAAAATTCACTTCAACATCGTATGAGAACTGATTAACGTGTATTTTTGGAGCCCTATAGTCGAAAGGGGCCGGTTGTATGAAAAGGGGCCGGTTGTACTTAATTAGCATTAGGAAAAAATTAGGATTTATTGCCCCGCCGCGGTGGTCTAGTGACTAAGGTAAGCGGCTACTGACCCGTAGGTCGCGGGATCGAATCCCGGCTGCATCTTGGATGGTGGTGAAGATGCTGTAGGCCCGTGTGCTCAGATTTGGGTGCGCGTTAAAGAAGCCCGGGTGGTCGAAATTTCCGGAGCCCTCCACTACGGAGTCTCTGATAATCATGTGGTGGGTTTGGGACGTTAAACCTCACAAATCAATCAATCAAGTTTGTGATTTATTTTATGTCAAATGAAGCACTGCTCGCTTTCGCGGTGCTACATCTATTTCGTTCTACGAAGCACGATGATAAGAGTGTATACCTCCAAAAATATTTGCATGCTTCCCTTTTCACCCCCTTTTTTTAATCTCGTTTTCATTGCCGACCTTAGGAGTCACTGTCAAAACAAAGTTGATTTATGTAACAGTGACCAGACTGCCGTTCTCGCGAGCACCAGCGCTTCACATCAGCTTATCTCTTCTTGTGTTGCTGGTCCGTTTTGTCTCGGCGCTATATACCTATATTTGAGAAATATAAAAGAATTCCAACATTGTTCCTTTCTGAAGACGCGTGTGTGTGAAAACTGGGCTAATTATTGCCGTTGAACTATACTTCCCTTGTATCGTGACACATCGTTTTACTATTTTATCGCGTACGGACGTTAATGAGGTGGTCGACCGAAGCACAGTTATGCTATAACTGAGTGCCCTGACTTCACTGTACCAGAGTTCGCGGATCGAGTCGCGGGACTTCATCCCAGAGCCTGACCTATGGGAAGCATCAAGCTCCCTTCATTGGTTTTTAAAGCTTGATGTGGCAGCATAAGCTGCAAATTTGTAATAGACAGGACATAAGTCTAAAACACACGGCCCACGGACGTCTCACTTGCGGGCTGGCCCACCAATTTGCTTAATAAATGTGTTGATGAGCTGCAGAGGCATGAATAAGTATAGCAGGGGGCGCCTCAGGAGCATTTTTGTCGAGGCACCCCCTGCGGGCAGTGTGTGCTGATACAATGCAGTGGAATCGCTCTATATTCCAGAACTGGTGTCTCAATTTCAGGCTTTTTGTACGTCAGTATCGATATGTGGTTCAGTCCTGGCACCAAGACCCCTTCAGAAATGAGCCACATGTAAAATAAGGAAAAATGTCCTGCAAATAGCAATGTCCTACCCCCTCTCTTGTTAGGAACTGCAGCAGCAATCCGTGCAGGAGCCTGGAACACCGAGTCACCGACCTTTCATGGGACACGCGGACTTTTAACCGGGCAAATTGATAGTTATTTTCAACACTAAAGCCGCATAATACTAACGACAAGGTACCGATAGGCTTTGTTGTATTTGAGTTACGCAGGCTGACCTGGTGCCGCCATCTACTGCCTCCATTCGTGCTTTGTTTATCGCCTCCCGGTAGATGGCGGCACTAGGTCAATTCTTCCAGAGTTCACAATTTAATTTCTTTCAGTTGCATCTAGTTACACGAAAAGTCACAGCAGCAGCTGTCTTCCAGGAAGGAAAAACAAGTAAAAAGTTGATACTACATAGGCCTAGCACAATCCTTGTCCGAGCTATTTGGTACCAAAGTTCATGGTTGGTGCTGGTTCATGACTGAGGAAACTTCAGCGCGAATTGAGCCTCCCGTTTTTTCCCTCTGTGTTACTTGTCCTTGTTCAGTTTACACCGAAAAGTTTCCTAAGCGCGTACACAACACAGGGCTACGTTATGCCATGGTATGTAACCGAATGCTTATTTAGATTTTCTTTCTCCACTCTAAAGCTGGGCCAAATGAAGTCTGCGCATGAAACAATCCTGGCGACGGATGTTTCTCTTACGCGGGAAATTTCAAATTAGTCCGTTTCACCATGCACGCGGTTGGCAGTGGCCCTGAAATGCGCACAGCACGTGCTCTGAACAACGACACACAGCCCGTTTTCACGTACTGATTGCCTTAACGCATGAATAAGTTAGCCAACTCAAATGTACTGTTTGTCATGCAAATGACGCCCACCTCGTGTAAACGCACATGTTGAAGTAGGTAGTACACATGATGAGGGCGATTTTAAAATGGTGCGCTCGATTGGAGCAGCCAGTGGGACACTACGCCTTTTGCTTCTTCTCCTGGTAACCTAACCGCTCGCAGGCACGCAAAACGTGCTCGGCATCATCGTTGCACACCGACACTTTAGCTCTCTCGAAGAAAAATAGCGTAGCAGATGCACAGAAAGCGCCACGCCACAGAAGGCGCCGCGTTGTGACCGCTTTGGGCATCGTATGAAGCTGCCCGATTGCGTGACCACACGAAGCAATCGAAGACTCTGGCGAGGTGTTAACGTGTGGCACAATTAGATACACATCTAATTTAAAATACGATGAAGTATAAGGAAAGTAAATGCCACTGAGTTCTTAGATGACGCGCTGTGTAACAACAACGCATTGGCGCAGGCAGGCCCGTAGCCCGGAGCTTGTTTCGGGCGGAGAAGGAGGGGGGGGGGGGGGGGGCTATTGTTGCTGATTGATATGTGGGGGTTAAACGTACCAAAACTACCATATTGATTATGAGAAACGCCGTAGTGGAGGGCTCCGAATTCCATAACGTGCACCCGCATCTGAACACACGGGCCTACAGCATTTTCGCCTCTATCGAAAATGCAGCCGGGATTCGATCCCGCCACCTGCAGGTCAGCAGCCGAGTACCTTAGCCGCTAGACAGGAGGGGGTGGGGACACGCTGAAAGCCGCGAATAATATCTATTTTCTTTATTCTCGGTTAAACATTCTACTCCATGCAAATTTTAGGGAAGCGGGAGGCGGGGTTAGGGCACATCCCATCGGTACGGGCCTGGCACAGGTAAGCTTCTGCTGCAAGGTGCAGCTCTAGGACGGTAGCTTCGAAGAATAGCGTCTTTGGCTGGTTGATTTCCTTTACTGCTAAGTGCAGCACGAAGCACACCCATTAACTTGGGCGATTGTCTTCAATGTTTTTCCCTGAATAAGACTGAAAATAGTGCTGCCTGCGGCTTGATGATCTGTTACTGCTATGATGACAGATTGCACACAAGATCACCGGCTATCTGATACTCTCCAAACGGTGTATTAAAGTCGTGCCCGTCTAGGACCCCTCTATTCACAAGTCAACTTCATCTATGGGCCTCCCGCCAAATCAGAAACTTGGAAGGTCATGTAGATTACTAAAATGCTTATTTGGGCCGGTTGGTGCATCATCAACAAAGCAAAAAATAGCGCTAAGCACGGACAGTGGAAGAGACTGACAAAGCAGTAGCCTTCGTTGCCAATCACAGAGCAACATACATTCGCAAAGGAAAATATCACGAGAAACTATGCCACCTCCCAAGCCAGAAGTGCACTTATGGAAGGCAGGCCACGAAAATTACCAATGACCGGTCAGACTGAAATGTACAAGCACTAAAGGAAGAAAAAATAAAGCGCCATGGAGACACCATGAAGACATTGCCCTAGTGCACAAGCATAGGATATTTTCACAGAACACAGTATTTAATGAAACTGGTACTAACTGGCTCCTATCAACAAATTTTGAGCATTGCAAAGGTGGCGAAACTTATATAATTTTGTTATATTTTTGTTGCATTGAATCTGATCGTGAACTGAATGACAAACTCATGCGGTTTTAAAGCATTTTTGTAAGGGGATCGAAATATTGCGTATATGCATCATGTTCGGGTGTAAACTCACCTTATCCTCCTCCTTTTCATTGTTAGAAGGCACAGAGACAAAGTAAGCAGCGGTTGTTTGAACATTAATTATTTATTTACATGGTTCACAGCCAACATAAGAAAAAAAATACAAACAATGACAAAATTTGGAGGAATTAAGTAAGCCTTTTTTGTATGTACATAAATTGCTTTGAAAAGCAAAATGTTAAAAATTTTGATTGCGAGCACATGTTCGCTCACCTTTTCTCTTTTTTTTTGTTTTCCTTTCCCCAAAAACCAGTGAGATTTAAGATACACATAATATACATAAAAAAGGGAGGGATGGGCATATCACAACAAGTCTCCTGCAATGCGGTTAACAACAAGCAGTCGCACAATGGAACTTCCAAGCCAGAGGTAGCTGCTCTGCCCGGTGGCTTCACAAAGGCTGCCACGTTCAGGAGTTTAAATTGCACTTGTCAAATAAGGCACACGTCAAGTGACATCCAAAAAGAATTCAATTTTTCCAGCTGCTACAAATGGGTCGGTTAAAAGTGGTAAGAATAAAAAAAATAGCTGCACAAACTTGAGACTGCACCAAACATTCTTGTCGGCATGGTGTTTGCCAGAAAAAGGGTTTCAAGCTGCGCTGCATGCCTTGTGACAAGAATGGGCAGTCTAAGATGTAAAAGAGGACAAGTGGGTAAAAAATAAGCAACAATAAAAGCTGCACCGCTGTGCGATGCGAGGAAGGAATGACCAGCTCCAACTTTTTCCTGCCCTCAAAATACAGGATTTTCTATAATACTTATTCTCCGGTGACCCATAACATTTTTGCATTTTTTTCTTAGCTTACTCTTTAGAACATAACAGCAGTCCTTTTTTTTTTGTACTTCTTCAGTCACAACCATAAATGAGATGACATGTCAATTCTAAGAGCGACAAGTCTCAATGAGTTACCGAAAACCACCAAAGCACTAATACTGATGGAGGGCTCCCTTCATTCCTCGCCATTCCACAGAAGTTGACAATTTGCCGATGTAAAAAATAAACAAAACAGTTCTTTTAGTCTGTTTGCTCGTCAAAAAGCAAATCACGCAAAGCATGATCGTTGGAGCAAAAAACAGAACCTCATGTGCAGCGACAAAATTCTCGTAGGCATTACATTGCACTGTAAAACAGCAACAAAACCAAAAAAAGGCAGAATTCATGGTTGCAGCTTTGCATTGTCGCCTCATCCATTGCATTGCATCTGGGATCACTTTAGCACATTGCAGAATAAGTGAACAAGAGCAGCAAGGCATGCTAACTCCATACCTTAATTGAGTTTCAACAAGCTTATGGATAGCTAGAAGGCATGTAGGGAGAAAGGACATGGTTAAAAATTCTCTTGGAGCTTAAGCAGGACACACCCAGTTGTCCCTGAAATGGACAGTTCATCTATTATGGCCCTTTATAATTTTTCTTACATTACGTGGCTTCAACACAAAAGTGCTACAAGCAGTTAAGGCACTTAGGTCACCTTTTCTCCAACTTAGCAAAGGTCCATCATGGCTGTGTAAATGCAGCTACAACATCTGTACAAGGGTGAAAAAAAAAAGGATAAAAGAGATGTGTACAAGAAGAAAATAACGAAACAATGCGTCCCATGACGATGCGTCACATTGCACGTGCTTTACACACGTTTGGCACTCAAAATCAACCTTTACATGTCATTCATGAAAAAAAAATAGAGAAGAAAAAAAAATGATTTCAGGTCTTCAGGAGTTTGTGGTACCTCCCTTTCTTTTCTTTGCCTTTTTTTTGTTGCTTACAACCTTTGTCTAAGTCTCCATTTCAGTAAGCGATGTATAAAAGAAATGACAGAAGTGACGACACAAGCAAGGCTCCGAGGTTACAGCCACGAGCCTTCTGGCGCTCTTGCAGATGCCGCGCATGGTGAATGAACTCAATGTAACAAGAAAACACCATTCACTCACACACATACCCACACATGCATGCACGCATGAAAAATAACATTTTCTCCCTGCACACAAAAGCACATTTGCTGGACTGGTAACAAGACTGTTGGCAGAACCATGGTTAGCAGTTATTTCCACCAGCTTCAAGGGTTACAATTGGCAAAATTAAAATAAGCTTTAATGAAAATAAGCAAGTAAAAGTATAACTTTTTCTGGTATAATAAGCATCTATTAGGGGCTACTAAAAACGTGTACCAAAACAAACCATATCCTCAGCTAAAGACAGATAAAAATTGTAGAAAAAGGAAGACATACTAATGGGGAACGCTTAGACATACATATGCTGTGCCTCTGCACAGAAAAGTACAAGAAAAAGAAAACAAAGATAGGCTTATTAGCGTACTGAATTGAATAAACAAAAGTGAAAAAAAAAAAAAAATGTTATGATGGGCACTTCGCCGATTCACCTTACAGAAGGTCACTGCAGGACATTGAAAGCAGACTGAAAAGCTGCTTTTACGCGAGCTTTTGAAGTCGGCACAACGTACCAAGAAGCTGCTGTGTTAACCATAGGTTCTGGCAATCAGCCTTGCCCCTCATCAGTCACAGACAGCTTCACAAAGGGAGAGGAGCTCTATTCATGGATGGAATGGACGCTGACAACCTCAGTCATGCAGCTAACTCAAATATACAAGTTCCTCTTTCAAAAAAGAGAACACAGAAAGGAAAAGGAAGAAAAACAAGGATAAACAGCATAGGAACAAATAGGTGCAAATATGTGAGCCCCACGGGACAAGACATTGCCAATGGGGGCTGCACAAGACCTTTGTTATTGCTTGACATGTCAAATAGTACTTCCTGATACAGCAACAGACAGTTTGTTAAAACTCCTAAAAAATATGATGCAGGTCACGTGTTGCTCCTAACGACCCTGCCCCCTTCAGTATAAGGTATGTGCACAAATAACAGTGCCACGCAATAAGCGGACAGCAAGCCTTGCACTCAGATGTTTAAACCGAGCGAAGGCTGCAAAAAGGCACATTTCATGGATACAACAATTTGAGCAAGCTCTGCCCGTACAAGAGACAGGACATTTTTAAGTTTGCAAAGAAAGGGACATTCAAGCATGGTACCTTTTGCTGCCTTTTTAACAATTGCAGAACACCCTCCCATAACCTCCCTTTGCACTAAGTCACAACACTTAGAGGTAATAGCATAAAATACTGCTTTAAAATTCAAGGCTTTGACAATTGCAGTGAAATAGCAGACGTCATTCTCATGCACGAAAACATTTAGTAGTAAGCGTAATATACGGCAGCCTTACTGCCACAGAAAGCAAATTTTCACACATTATACTCCAGTCACAATGGCAAAAACTGTGTATAATAGACGTTACGTTGATAAGGCACGCAAGCATGCATGTCTGCAAAGACAATACACACGCGGTGTTGGTAAGGCACACAGGTCTAAAGCAAGTTTGGCTCATGCGACACAATGCACACAGTGTTGCAGTGACTGTGCACTTGCTCTACACAAGCTTATCAATAATGGACGGTAATTGTCCCTCTAAATATGTTTAAAGATATCAGCAAATCCAACATCAGTTGAACTGCTGATTAATAATAGGTGCTTCCAAAATTCATCAACATAAGGCACTTGAAGTGGACAGCAGTGCTTCATGCAGAATCCTGCACGTAAGAGGCACAGGCAGCGACTTCTTGGTATCCAAAGCTGGACGTTAAACCTTGAAAACTGCATGGCCTACAGATGTTCCTGGTAGAAACACAAGGCACTGGAAGGTATGGAGAGGGCGTTCATGCTTCTTGGCCTACATGACTTGGGCTTGTTTCGATGAAATATTAAAGTTGAATGGCAGTGCACCAGTCTGCTTTTTCTCAGAAGGGAGACAGTCCAAGGAAGAGGTTGGTGGAAAGCTGGCAGAGAAAGAAGGGAGGCAAAGGAGAGTGGTTGTCAGGCACTGTCCTAAAGCCATGTGAGCACGCTGTCCTTGCTGGACGTTAACAATGCCTCCATGTCTGACAGAAGGTCTCCCTGCAGCTCCTCCTAGGGAAGCAAAGAAGAGAACACAAAGTGCACAGTGAGCACAGACTACTGGGTTTTTCGGCACAGTGTGCAAAAACAGCACAGTGTATCTCGAGCGAGAATGCTCTTACTGGCTTGAAAAATGGAGGTCACGTGAACTATGGCCAGTAACAGGTCTAGAATGCAGCAACAAACGCACCTCAGAGTGGGTTTGCATCATGTGCCAGCCAATACTCTTCGCTCATTTCTCCCTTTGTAGCATGGGCATGTGTGCGTCTTGTGTTCACTTCTTAAAAGCCAGAGAACTATCATTACTCGGCTTCCGTCTAAAACTCAGTGCAAGCGTCCACTTAACCTCAAGTTATCCCCGCAATACCTTGTGCAGTGTCGTCACTTGGTCACTACAGCCTGTGCTTGTAGTGTTCTTTCGGGCAAGGACCATGCGACCTTAACTACATGGAGTCTTTTGAAGTGTGTCACCAACATTACTGTGCAAATTTGTGAGGCTTGCAATTCAGAAAAAAGTTATTATGATGTGTTAACAGCACATAAGGCAAGTGTCAACTCATAGGTGAACATTTGGCAGAAGTCTGCCTTTGCACCCTTGTAGAATAAGCCGGACCAGCTTCGAAAGGTCAGGTCCTTTTTCTAAAATATATTTTGATAGGAGTTTTCTCATTCTTCAAGTGTCAACTCACTAGTGCAACTAATTGCTATGCAGTTCTCTGAGCACGCCAGCTGTGCCTGCCTTTAAATATAAGAGTCTGATGGCTTAGCCACAATGTGTTCATTTACTATTGAGATACCATTGCCTTTTCTCTCCCACGTAATCTCTCAGTGGTTGCATCACACATTTTGAAGAAGTGTTTTTTTCCCCTCTTGACTTGTAATTGACCACAGATATTTGCTGAATGTTGTCATGTCCTGCTTTCAGAAATGTGGCAGATTTGTACATCACAACACTTCACGCAATGCACAGATCGAAAGATATGCTACCAAAGCATGTGGACAGGCACTAATAGACAGTTGATCCTTTTCATAGAGTGCTGATGAATTGTTTGCAAGCTTTAGAACAGCATGGCGAATTTCTCCCTTTAGTGTCCAGTTTTAATACAATTGGCTCAAGTGCCAAACCTATCTGTAGTTTTCTTTTCTTGGTGTGGCCCAAGTTTTTGGTGCAAGAAAAAGTAGCTTTAGTGAGTTGCTCTTGATCCATGGTGTATCGCTGTAACAAGCAAGCAGTGCAGCACCCAGTGTTCTTCTCAAATCCGTGCATGTGAGCGAGATTTTTGAGGCTGTTTCAGCAACTAGCTGCTTTTGTTTGCTAACACCTCGGAAAGATGAAGTAGCAAAATGACTTGAAGAAAAATTGAAGTTAGCAAGTGAAAAATATTCATATTATCACAAATGACATAATTAAAAACACTCCTTTCATTTTTTTTCAAAAGTGTGGCTAACACTCACATGCATTTTCTGGTAATACAATTATTCTGACACCACAAATAACCATGCAACATAGTTAAACATGCATCCAACTTCAGTGAACTTGGAAGTAAAGTACTATATATTTGTTTGTGAAATTCACTAATCAGCTACCGATAGGTCTGTTGTACAGCTGGACTGCATTTCATCAGCAGGCTATTTGTGATCAATTCAAAGTAAACAATGAGCAGAAGTGTCAGCCACTGTATTGTGAATGAACAACTACAATCCTTTTGGTGATGTACACTCCTAGCTCTTGGTGCAACCTTTTTTTTTTATTGTATGCGAGTTCTTTGGCCCTGTCGAGTGGTTAACAACCAAATGGTATTGCCTATCTTCGTGAAAACATTACTGACTTTACGAAATGTAGTACTATAATTTTAGCAAGAATGTCATGCTATGTGTAGTGCGCTCAGGTTTTGCAGACCAAAATAAGATTATTTGCTGACAGCTGAGGCAGCACCTTTATTAGTCATTAACTACAACTACATACCGCTGCTGTCGCACGCTATGTCCAATCAGTGCAAATTATGTGTTGCCATGGTGTACAGGGCAAGCACTGATATGCAAGATATAAAATGTAAGACGAAAGGTGAAATATGACAGAAACATTAAAAAATTGCATGTCAAAAGGCAAGCTTTGATGATTTTTATAATTTTATTTCCTATTCGCACTCTTATTTATGAAATTCTTGAGACCCTGCCAAGCAGTAACAAATACAAAAAAAAATCATCTCACTGTGGGGCATAATGTACAAATCTTTCTCAAAGTGTTGCTGTGCTGCCTACGCAACGTGGTGCACCTTCAAAGAAGCAGTTACGATTTAAATGCAGGAGATCATAACTACACAACAATGACACATGCAGCAAAGAGTTGTGCCATGCCATTGCATTTTTGCAACCTGGTCGGAGGCCAAATGTATCAACCCATCAGCGCAACACCACTCAAAAACAATGCCTACTCACCTGTAAACTGGGCACAAGATCATCCGAGTCCATGTTCTCTGTGCCCAGGTCAATGCCCGTGCCTTGTAGGCCGTCTAAACTCAGTTCACTGTTCTGGTTATTGGGGTCTGTGAACAAAAAAAGTAGGAAAGCAAAAAATTATAAGTACCATACTGTAATTACACAGCTACTGCTGAATTATGAAACTTAATAAATTACTCATCAGAAACCAGATCTGTAAGACTGGACTGGTTTCAGTGAATCATTTCACAATTACCCAATGCCACGTGTTTTCAATTTTTACTTCAAAACATTTCACATGAACATTTCCTTCAAATTTTTAATAAAAACATGCTCCATGCACAGCCGTCAAAGATCCCACAGTACACAGAATTCTGGAGCAAACTTCTGGCACAGTGTCAGGGATGATGAAAGAAAGCAGAATCTGACATCAGCCAGAAGTTTCTATTGACATGAAGCTTGAAGTTGGGATGATTGGCATTGACATTGAATAAATTTTGCTAGTGAGAATAAGGCAGGGACAAAGAAAGGTGTACACAGGTTGATCACCAGAGTCCCATGAGAGGTGTCTGAAAGATGAGACATTAAGTATGACATGAAGTGTAGTGATAGATGGCACATACAAAAAATATCAGTCGTCTCCCTAGTGTCCCTACTGACTATGACGCTTGTGCAGAGAGATAATTGACTGTCCTGCCGTTACAGCACAACAACCAGTGCCATAAACACTGACACTGTTGACAACTTCACGCACAGAGGGGGGGGGGGGGGGAAGAGGTGATAACAGGAAGCACAAAGCTCTTGATGACCTACCATCATTGAGCCCAGCATCAATGCTGTCATCCATACTGGAGAGGAAATCTTCCGGAGTATGTGGCAACGAGTAGTTTGGGCCCAGCCCAAGCCCACTGTCGGCACTCTCCTGGCGTGAATGGAAGTCCCCACCCAGAAAAGGGTCTGTTGTGGGGCCCACTCCAACAACATCACTTGCAGTAGGAGACGTTGGGCTTGGGAGAATTTCCTCTGTCAGTGTACGTCGCAGCATCATCTCCTACGCACAAAACAGATATTATACGCAGTGAAAAACAGGGGCCAATGTGAAGACCACATTTTAGTGCAACCATCAAATTAGAAAACTGTTTCCCTCAAATCTCGTCTGCATCGGCACATGTAGCTTAGCTGGAACAGTTTCTCTACAAACGGCAGACAAGCTACATAAAGTTTCTCGATCATGTGCACCGACACACACAGCGTGTTACAAGGAAGACTTTGCAACATCCCTTTCTGTGGGGAACTAGGGTGTTCCACCTTAAGCTAGTGAGGATGGAGAGTGGAAGAGCTTGAGTGCCAAGATTGTAAAGCTAATCGAAAAACAAGGATGTGCGAACAGTGATTTCCGGAACCAAATCAAATGAGGAGTAAAAGAACGCCAAAAGTAAATAGAAGATTGAGTACTTTCGAAACCTCAAACAGCCATTCTTACAATTATTAATATGAAATAATGCTGCAATCCTAGTAAATTCTGATACTATTCATAATTCTTGCATTATAAGCACAATCGCAGTGCTAAGCACTAATCATAAGCAGTTTATTTTTATGCACAAAATCCTGCAGAGAGTCCAAACAATCTCTGTACAGAATGGCTTCCCAAGTGAAGTAGCCTTCTGCGCTAAAGAAGTCTCATATCTATGATTGTCGGCAGCAGGGTGCAAAAGGGGCACTTGGCCCCCTCAAGCTTCAACAGCACTTGCCTTCACCCAAGCTACACCAGTGCTATCCTCCCCAACAAACGATGCAACATTAGAATTTGCACCCCCCCCCCCCCCCAAGAAAATATCCTGCAGACGACCATACACATATGTTGTGCTTAACTATAACTGTGAAAATGAAACTGGTCATGTTTCTGCACTACTCTATTGTTCATCCGGTAAATTGTACGCTGTGGAAGTAACAAATAGAGAATAACAATGATGATAGACATCAATATAATATGGCACTTAGTAGTGAGCACTATTAATGAACTTGATGGCACTGTCAGCCCAAGAATTCATCATGATAAAACTAATTTGTCAACAGCTTGACTAATGCTACCACAATAATGATCCATTGACTAATATATAGTCAAACCTCACTATGTACAACAAAACTGACATAACAGGAGAAACATTTCGTTAAAGCAGAAATTTGCTGGGGCACATCGCCGGTGATGTATTCATACATGTTCCCCTCCGTGAGCACATTTCCAGCGTCCCGAGAGTGCAAGAATATGTCATATTATTTTCAATTTTCACGTATGTTGGTTACGCTGCCTAAAATTTCAATATGGAGGGATAAAAGATAGAATACCTGTCTGCTACGAATATAAGGCAACAAAAACGACACGGTCATTCACTAGAAAAAAAAAAGCTCAGTGTTTTCATTTGCAATGAGATCATTAGTTTCACACAAAAAGCATCTGCACAGTAAATGCACACTGAATGCAGGACAGCACATGGTTTGAAGCGGAGCAAACATTGGTCAAACGACAAAATAGGCAAACGGGGCAAAACTTTGCATCCACTCACATTACGTGCGGAGTTTCCAAGGAATGCCGTCTGCAAAAAGCAACAAAAACAGGCCAATTTTGAGTTGTAGTAGCATGCCCCATTTTCAGTTAGCAACTAGCTTACAAAGCAACGCAACGTTCGCCTTACAACAAACAAGCAGGTACATCAAGCAGCAGTGCTACACACAAAACACGGCATAAGGCAGGGTCAGACAGACACGAAAGCAAGCAGACCGAGCATAAACAACATGCCATACTGCTCTATTTTCATGTCGTCCTACCTTTTCCCTCTCGATACAGGCAAAAAGCTACGCGCAGAGGCATTACATGAGATAAGCATGGTAATGACACTCCTGTTGTGCTGATAAGGGCTGGTTGGTTGAACTTCAACATGTTGAATAAACTGCAGAGACAACAGGATGTGAGAAGACTACAAGAAAGTGTCAGTTTCGAATATGCGGCAACAATTTGGTTCTGGAAAGTGTTTCCAGTTGGAGCAGTATGTATGTAAAATTAGCATCTGTGTGCATGTGTCACGAGTGCGCAGAAATGCAGCAATGATTGCGACAAATGTAGTCTGACATCAATAGCATGACTGAACTCCCATGAGGACATGTTACAACCTTCTTTTTCATGGCCAGAGTCGATCTTGAAGGCAACACAATGCAACACTATCTCAAAGTCGACAAGGAAAGATGAGCGACTTCGAGATATCCTCTCTTTTATGGGCAACTTTCTGTAACGTGAAGCTATGCACTGGAAGGACAGTGGTAAGGTGTAACTTCTACACGCGATTTTAGAACCAATGGCTCAAAGGGAACTACAACTAACATGTGTACCTGTTCTCATATTTGTAAGCGAATTGTTACTATGTACGCAACGCATGCATCACTGATCTCAAATCACCAGGCAAGACTATGACAGTGCCTCAGGTACACACCTGGCGAAGGATCTCTTGCTGCCGAATCTTGAGGCGCTCTCTTTCCATCTGCAGTTGTTGCAAGCGCATCTTCTGCTGGCGCTGCTGCTGGAGGGTGAGAGAGCTGGTCGCGGCCACCACAGCTGAGATGGAGCTCATCGTGTCTGGAGAGGTGGGTCCTGTACTGCTCACCGCATTTCCGGAGCCCTGCATCATTAGGCAGAAATGACATCACTATGGCACCATCCTATGACTGCCTACCGTGCAACTGCTGGGCTTACATAAAAACCAACTGAAGCCCGCAAAGCACAATTAGTAGTAGTATTGCATTTTAAACAATGACACAAGCATACAAACATGCACAAACAAATACATCATGATTGCTGCACATGTGACTCCTCCGTGCATTCCAAGTCAATACACCGTCACAAATAAGCATCTTTAGCAAATCAGCTCAAGGACATCTTTAGCATCTTCAGCCCGTGGACAGGCTGACATCAACAGGCATGAAACAGCGATACAACACGTCAATGAATAATTATGGTGTTATGGCAAGGGATATAAACAAGAAAGAATTGATCAATAAACATAAAAGTTGATCAGTAAACATAATTTTGTACTGAAAGCACATGCGAAAAATTCTGCAAGTGTCATAAAAATACAAGCAGGCACCATTGATAGTGATGAATCCACTGCCGTACCTGACTCTGTTGGTGGCCAGGAAGCTGAGAGGCATGGCTCTGGAGAAGAGGTTTCTGAGCATGGGCAGCTGCATGAACATAAGAAAAGAAAACAAAAATGGTTATATTTTATGGAATCGCTCCCTGTTTTAGAGCCTGTTTCATTGCGATAGCAATTATATGGACACTCTCGGCTGGATTTCGCCGCCAGCATCGACATGGCCATCAATGTCATGCACCGTATAAGTACCTATATATATGAAAGCGCAAGAAACACATCAAGAAAAAAAACGGCACGAGGAATCAAAGGTGGAACCTCCACTTCGTGATTGCGAGTCGTTAACCACTGAGCCACCGAGCTGTACCTCCTTAAGCCTTCGAACGGCGAGCTATTTATATCTACAACTTAACTCTGTTGGCGGGCATGTAAGGGGGGGGGGGAAGAAACTGTCGTGTTTTCAGCATTATCAGCAAGATGGCACAATGAGCACGCGTTGGCTAAAGCCCCTATACCTTCGGAAAAGTAGAGCGTTCTTTTGATTTGCACCGCTTCCTCCTCTTCCTGCCGGTTGATTGATAATGTGTGGAGTTCAACGTCCCAAAACAGCCATGTGATTAAGAGAGACACCCTAGTGAAGGCTCCGGAAATTTCAACCACCTGGGGTTCTTTCACGTGCACCCAAATCTGAGGCTTCCATTGGGAATGCAGCCGCCGAAGCCAGGATTCGATCCCGTGACCTGCGGGTCAGCAGCAGAGTACTTGAGCCACTAGACCACTACGGCGGGGCAGTCCCCGCCGGAGCTTCTTGTCTCTTCGGGTGGATGCGGCAAAGAACCGATTTTCGCCGCCATGTTGGATGCGCCAAAGCGCCACTGTGTTGATTGTTCGCCGCATTCAAAGTGCATGACGTGTGAGAGCATTTCTCTCAGGAGTGGTTAATGTTTCCAATTTCATAATTATGCCGGCTGTTCTCAAGCGCAGCCCGTGCCTGCAACATCGTGCACGGCGCGTGTGCTCCTTATAAAAGGAACCCCTGGCACTTGCAAAAAAAAAAAAAAAACACTTCTTGCAATACATATGACGATGTGGCAAACTTTTGCATTACTTTGAGGTGATAGTGTGCGTCGAGTTCAGAGAATACATCGCTGGAAATGGGCAAGCGGTAATGTGGACAGTGATAACGCAACTGCGTTTTTCGACCTCTACATCACAGCACCATCTTGGCCGTCCAGTAATTCGAAATAGTTTCCGTGTGCAAGAACAACCTTTATCACCTACATTATCTGCAACGCCCATGAAGACAAGTAAAACCTCAATACAATGGTTGCAAATTGTGCCGCAGAGGACAAACATCTCAGAACGGCATACTGCGTGCACAAGTCATTGGACAGGCAGTGGAGAGGTAGCATGTGAAACATCACGAAATTTCTGAGCGAGCACTTTCATGGACATTCTTCACATCGCTGCAGTTATAAAATATCGATAGTCTTAACACACGGGAACTATTCCTTCCAAAACGGAGTGGCTTAAGACACGACAGCTACGATTTAAATACTTCTTACCGGTTAAATAATCATGGTGCCGAGTTTACTGAATTGAATTTCAACGTGTTCTCAATAAACCCACTTATGTATATCAGCGACAGATACACAAGGCGACAGCTACGATTTAAATACTTCTTACCGGTTAAATAATCATGGTGCCGAGTTTACTGAATTGAATTTCAACGTGTTCTCAATAAACCCAGTTATGTATACCAGCGCCAGATACACAAGGAAACACTACTCTGTAAAAAGAAGTTTACACGGCGTGCAATTCACTACTGGCACTGTAGCACTTGTGCATGACTTGAAGCAGCTCCTCTGCCGATGGTGAGCGCACCCAGTCTTGCTGAGAAAATCAACGCAGAAGAATCATTACATAAAGCCGTATGCAAGGCACGGCACACGGCCACGGCTGTACAGGAGCAGCTGTAACTAACGCAGCGGCGGCGGCGCGCCACCAGCTCGAAAGCAAACTGCAAGCTCGTGGCGCGTTACAGGGGGCGCCACTGTCGCAAACGAAAAAAAAAGCAATGAGTCGGAGAGGAGGCGGCAAGGAGAGAACAGATGGCGATACTTTTACGGAGTATAGGCACTGCGCCGTGTCGCCCAAGAGGCTGACAGAAATTAGGTGCCTTCTCCCTCTTTCTAGAACCACTCAACAACAACGAAGTATAGGGGCTTTAGCGGCGGCTCTCATCTCTCAAGCGTACTGTGGCCCGCGAAGAGGAAGGGGGTGGACGATCTCTCCCGCGCCCTTTATCTCCCGGTGGGGAGGATCTACGTCTTGGCTGGCGTTGGAACGATTCTGTTGTAGTTACGGGGCGCACAAAAGTCACTGCAATCGTTGCAGTCTCCGTTCACGAAAAGGTCGCACTTTTCTGACACAGCGAAGTAACAACTGAGCCACTTCTTCGCGTTCACCTATACCTGTGAGTACGTTTCGTGCGTCATTTGTACGTGAGAAACGCGGGGCCCGTTTCAATCTGCTTGCCGTTCTGCACGTGACCTTCCAATTTGTTGCTATTGCGTTCATTACTTCGCATTTGCGGCAAAGCTGTGACTTTTTTCAACTGTTTTATAGACCACACAGACATGTTTATATTCAACATAGGTAAGGAAATGTCACCTTAAAGAAAAAAAATACTTAAAAATAATCATATATTTATACTGACTACTCAGCTAGCCTAACTAGTAATAATTTTTCCCATGAGGCCCATTGGTGCAAATCTGCACCAAAATGATTGACTGCAAGGCGCCCACACCTCCCATTTTTATGGCATAAATGATTTTGGCATGTTTAAACGGCAGGCTAAATTCAAGATATTGATAATTGAACCATGCTGTCATGTCGAGCGGTGCTGGACTTTCAGTTTTGGTCCTTAAGATCGTTTCTGATCCTTAAGAACTAGCGGTTGCAAGAACTTGCAAGCACATAAAAAAAAGCCACTTCAAGTTGAATGGATCTTACTGATGGCAATGCCAGGTGCAAAATGCTGCCAATGTAAGGCTGAACAAGCTCAGATTTTTGTCTACTTATATGCAAGAGCATATGAACTGCTACACATAATACGGGACAAGCAGTTGTTACTTTTGTCTTGATCCAGTGATGTTGTAATAGCAAATATCCAACACTACCAACTGATTTAGCTTCATTTACAGGGTGTGCTTCAAGCACTCAGCCACATCACAAAAATAAGTTTATCTTGGATCTATATAGGTTCCGTATCAGATATTAAGCTGATAAGAACAGATACTACACTTTGATCTTAGCTCTCTCTGCATTCTTCCTTTTGTTGGTTTCTCCTACTGGGTGTGCTAATATATGCTCTAGTGCATAAAAGATTGCTGGAACGAGCAAGAGCTCAAAGCCCATTTGCAGACAGAAGGGCAGCTTACGTATCCTAGGGTCGAACCAGCTCGTTGTACGTTCGATGTGGTTGATGAAGTAAACCTCTCCCTCAGCTGTGGTGGCCTGCTCCCAACCATCTGGAAGTGGACCCAGGTTCTTGAATGGCCCTGCTGGGGGAGCAGCTGTGTGTGGTGGCGGCGGAGGCGTTGCGTGGTGCTTTGTGCTTGGAGTCTTCTTGCGAGGGTCATCCCAGGTTGTCGTTTGTGTCAGGTGGCTGCAGAGAGAAAAGACATCAGCATTATGACCAGCTCTTAAGTTTCCATAATGCAAGCTAAAAAACTTACATACTATTACGTCGGTACTCAACCTGGCGAAGCAACTTGACCAATCAAGCTTGTATAAGCTCTATTGTGCTTTCTCCTTTTTCAGCCCACAATATATATAGAACAATTATGAAATATAAGATATCATTCAGCTTAAGCGCAATGGATTATCCTATAATTACTCCTGTTCATAGGGGTGCAGGTAAGGTGCTTCAAGTCCCGAAAAAGAACTTAAAAAATGTCGATTAATGGCCTGCAAAACATACAAACTGTCCTTTGTTACAAAATGGTAAATATCTACTCCTGATATTATGATAAAACTGCATCAAGCAAACTTAATTCAGTAATATACTAGATTCTGTGGGTTGTCCTGGCATCATTGTGGTGATGACTAATGACAATAACAACAATGCACATGTTTTGTGTCCCTTCACGCTTACATTGTTAAAAATATTGACTTGCTTACATAAGTATGATTACCCCATCGGCCCGCACACACATATCTACGTACAATACGAATGAAACAAACAATAATAAAGATGTCCATTTGCGTCCAAACCTGAGGAACGTTATTGCTCGAGCGCAGAAATATACATCTTTACTGCGGGTGTACGCAGGGATCACTCGCTTCAGAAAAGCAGAGCCGGCATTTTATAACCTTCCCCAACGACAGAGCAAGGGGCGGGGTACGATGTATCAAGGCACCCTCGGGGCGTGCCGATGATGATGACGCGCGCGCTGCAGAGCGCCGAGGCGCAGGGCCTGCGCGGTTCGGGGGGCGCTTCGCGTCCCAAAATAAGTCAATGCCCCTCGGCAGTCCAACAATAACAACATCGGCCGCTCCGCGGCGCTGCCTTTTTTAGGCAGCCTTCTTTCGCAGCCCATGACCCTAACCACGCGCAGCAGCAGTAAGATGTTTAGAATTGGATACCCGAACCGCCTGGCTTGTCCAGAGCAGTGCGATGCCGCGTGCACGCAGTGCTGCCAAATCTTGCGTCGCGAACGCAATTAAGACGAGGACTCGCTACGTCGCCGCTGCTTTGCGGCATCAACGCACGTTCCGTAGGCGACAGGCCCCGCCCTTTGCACAGGGTCGGCATAGTCGCTGTTCGCTTCGTTGATTGTTCGACAAGAACCAGCTTGCGGAAGTATTTCGCGCAATCGTGGCAAACCCTACCAACGAGTACGATCGCGGTGACAGTGACTTCTCACTGTCGGCTAAAGACTTGCCGCGTAGTACCGTGATGACGGGGGCGTAGCCAGAATTTTGTTCAGGAGGCGGGAGGTGGGGGGGTGGAATCATACTTTAGACGTGTTTTTACGTGCGTTCACGTGTGCGCGTGTATATATACGCAATCAAAATTGAAAAAAAAAATCGGGAGAGACGAGGTACGCCCCTGCCTGACGACCGGGGCATCGAAGGCTAAGGGAAAGGGGCAGAGCAAGACGTCTTGAGCTCGTTCAATTCTTTGCCCAGTTATCGGGAACCGGGCCGGAGTCGCCAGCCCACCCTTCCCATTCCTCCTTTCCACAAGCTTTGATCTCCGATATCCTGTAGGAATTAGTCCCCTCCAAATGTCGTAATTGTATTCCTTGATATTCAGTTATTCTATAACAATAAATATTACGTTCCCACATGCAACCTCTGCTTTGCTATTGCTGTTGTTTCAGAATGAATGCTCCATTCTTTCCTTTCATATTTATCATATTCAGCAGAAAGATCCCAGGTCGATTGACGCTGACCTACATACTTTCGTAACTCTTTTCTTCCGTGCTATTTTTTTTTCTAATTTTTGCTTACCGAGGTTTACAGCTAAATAGCACTAATACAATGAGTCGTCGATGTGAAGTGAATTCGAAAGCCACAAGGAAACCAACAATGACCCATGCCACCGCAACAGGGCGAGCGACCTAGCACGATCGCTCTGTCGGACATGTTAACCGAATATGTTCGGTGTATCAAATTATTATTATTATTATTATTATTATTATTATTATTATTATTATTATTATTATTATGTCTGCGCTTTAGACAAGCAGAATCCCAGATAACATGTGCCCCTATGTCCTCTAAGGGATGCACTGCGATGTCCCAAAATCGTGTGAGAGTACTCACACTGCAGGAGCGTTTCCGCACTGCGCTCCCATTCCGCGCCATGTTGGTCTCTCGACACCTGTTCCGTAAGGCACGGTCGCAGAATGCAAGGGAGATTTTCACCACCCGAGAAGGCGTAGCGCGTTCGCTTCTTTCCTGGGGGCTTGGTAGCCCCAGAAAGGAGAGAAAAATAATCAATAAACGCGAGTAATAATAAGGGAGAAGAGCTTCCACTTAGCAACACGCGTGTCATACATCTTTATTTCTTTCACTTGCATTTCCCCTAGCAGCCGCCCGGCGAAACGAGATTCCAATCGTGTCCCCAGTTCGCTTGACCGCGCCACACGTCTTCGATGGCGGCGAGCGTGGATACGGATTATCGCTCGGGAAAATCCGGCGCACCTCTCCACCTCGAATCGCGGAATGCAGCTGGCTGCAGCGAAACAGCGCTTCCGTGTTTCTGCGTTAATTCTACGCGACCCAGACGGGCGGTTTTTTATTTCACATCCATTGTTTCAAGAGCGCGCGCGCTAATGCCGCTTCCGCCTCGCGTGATTTCTCTCTCTCTCTGCCACTCTCTTGGGCGTTCGCTCTCGCTGCTCGGAGGTTCCACTTCGGACGAAAAGCGCGCTCGTTCGAGACGGCTGCAAATTAATTAGCCGCTGCAACACTGGAATCAGTCGGGCTTGATGGGGCAGGAGGATAGTTGGCGCTCGAACGTGACGACGGTGCACCATCCAGAACGAACATGTGTTTCAGCGGTGTATACTCGCCAATATCCTAGTAACTGAAATTTTATATATATTGTTACGGTGCATCATCGACAGGAGCAAGCGTGGCACTTTGCGAAGATGAAGAAGACCCCCACCCCACCCCCCCAATTACCCAGAAATTTTCTTTCCTTCGACATGTCATACAGAGCTCAAAATGATCATTTTTCTGCTTCCCCCCCCCCCCCGCTTTCAGATCAAGGAGGTGCCCCCCACAAAAATTCTGCCTAAGCCCCTGGCTCCGACACTCACTTCTATTTGGAGAGTGTGCGGGTGCGCCATCGTGCATGTAACGATGAAGGAACCAGTTGCATCGACCCCAATATCTTGTGCGTCCAGCCAGGAAGCTAGTAAAATGACAAGAAAGCCACCGACCAGCCTAATCACAAAAACAACTAAACTCGTATAGGTCCAATCCAGGTGCGTCACGCCCGATTTGTGGCCGTTTCAAGAGGCAAAGCTCGCAGAATTCCTCGCAAATGCGATCCAACGGAAGTACTGCAGGTTCGCACGCACATCGTTGGTCCTCGTCGTCACACACTAACGAGTACCGACAACGTCAGTGACATTCCCGCCGAATACGTCAGCGCAGATTTCACTGACGTCGTCGAGGCATTCATCTTGGTTGGTATGAAACGTGTCACTATTTTTCTTCGCGCGCTGCTCATGTTGCGCATGCGACAGTGCTTCTATAGCGTCTTCGGTGGCGTTCCGTTTTCGTGTTTATACTACTTCGGGCTTTCATTTCCACCACACCAGAACCGGGGTCGGGGGGGGGGGGGGGGTAGCCCCATTTAGCAAACGGTGACGGCCAAGCACGCAGGACGACTCCCAGCCGATTTCCCGGCCCGCCGCAATGACGACTGTGCATGACAGCCGGCCGTTACACGGCACTGGTCGACTATAACTTCCGGTGGCCCAACGCTGCGCCTCTCACTATCGTGTCCACTTCGGCGTCCATCCCGTATACGAGTGGCCCACTCTGCGGTGCTAATGGACGAAAACAAACCTGGGCGGACCATCGCCCTCGTATCAACCAGTCATGGGACCACCGAGGCCTGGCGCAGTTCCCGCGGCAGGCAAGGTATATTCGCATAGCCCCAGGGAGAATAATGAGTGCGTGCGGTGCCGAACTGTGCACTAGATTAAGCTATGGGAACGAACGCATTAATGTCAGTCTTGCAACATAACATGATTATACACGCACACCTCCTTCTGCGAGCTTCTTTATTTATGTGTACAAAAGCTGTACAAACTTCGGTACAACATCGCGGGACGTTGCAATCACGACAACAAAGTAATTTCCTCGTCTCCTCCCACGAACGGCGGGTGGTAACAACTTGTAATCGCTAACGAAATGAGACGTCTGCTTCCGCAGACAACGTACATACCTCAACGTTTGGCGCGGCTGTCTGCTCAGCCAACGAAAGACAAAAAAAAAAGGAAGAAAGAGAGAAGGAGAAATAAGCACGCCAGTAAAGCGTTCCAGGACCGAATATTGCCATGGAAGCAACAGCGAACCCTCACCAAGTCAGGAGCAACCGACCACTGGGGGAACGAATCCTCCTCTCTTGCGCGGAACGTTTGGCAAACAACTTTTATTCGAAAGCATGAGCGTGTAACTGTACACCAACCCACTCGCCACGTAGCAAGGTATCGCCCTTTCGCCTTTATTTTTCCATTTTGGCACCCCAAAGTTCACGGTCGGTCGACCTGCCAGCGGGGTATACCTTTGAAGACTGTGGCACACCACCGAAAAGAGCAGACACCCGAGGCCGATGCGGTGCCCAGGGCACTGGGGGACGTGACGTCGAGGTAGAGAGAGATAGAGGGGGGGGGGGGGAAGTACCCCTCGGGACGGAGATTTCCTCTACGGCTTCCGGGGGAACACCCGCGTCGGTCGGCCCCACACGGCAGCCGCAGAAACAAACGGCGCGATAGCCCCGAACCACTCGCGCACGTTTTTATCCGCGCCGTCCCAGAGTTGGCCACTTGTTTCTCTTGCCACCCATCCAGCGGCCGTTATCTTTGTTTACGATCGCCCGCCAGATCACTGACGACCCGGCAGGTCCACCGCGACGGCCGAATTAACGGGAGCGACCTCGGAGCTGTCCCCTCCAAGCGGGCCCCCGAAGAGTGCATCTTAGATCTTTTTCAGAGACCCCTCGAGCGACGCGGCTCAGTTGGCCGATGGCGAGCGAGACTTGGGTCGCCCCGTCGTTGAAGCTGAAGGGGGACGTCCTTATGTTGTACGTGTCGTGAAAAGTTTGCTTTGCTCGTGCAGGCAGGGTGAACGCAGCCGTTGGGCTGCGCGTTGTCACCGCGTTGAGTTACGGGGCAGCTCCTGATACGCGACCATGGGGCTATGAAAGTGCGCTTTCTGGTCCGCGAAGAAGCCAGAACCAATACTGCAGACGACGAGAGAAAATGACTCTGCTGTGCCTTAGAAGTGTGGCAGCTTGGGCTAGTTGGTATGACATGACGATAGTTATAGCGCAAGAACAGAACGACGACAAAGAGACAAGAAGGACACGAAGAAGCGCTAACTTCCAACTGCCACCCAGGCAGTCGAAACACGTACGAGGCAACCCTTTGCCGTAGGGTCTGGAACAAACGAAGAAGAACGGGACATAAGAAGAAGGTGCCGGTTTCAAAGGCTACACAAGAACAGCAACCGGTTCGCCAGAGTCGGCCATTACGCCACGCAGACTGTCGAATTAGTCATCACCACCGCAGACTGCGCGCGGCTACCTTCCCACGTCAGAAGGCGTATAACTAGCAACCACAAGCAAACCAAGAAGGAGAAAAGACTAGCGGTGGCGGCAGCGTGAAGCCATTCGGCACTGAAGAAGCCGCTGTGGTGGCGTCCATTTGCATGTTGTTCCGCTAGACCACTATTTACGTCCCGGCGCCACGCACGCACAGACACGGTCAGCGGCCCACCGCTTCGAAATGTTGCCGGTGGAGGGCGGCGGCACCGCCAGAGGAAAGGGTCCGCGGCGAGCGGGAGTCCGTTCCCACGGTTTCGAATCGGCACGCTCCACTGGCCGGGCACGAGGTGCGCCCTGCCGGGAGCATCATCATCCAAAACAGCAGCACCACTCCGGCTCTGCTACAGCGCTTCCATAGCTTATACATTATTCCGAGACGGGCAGAACATGCGGAACGGAGCGCGCAACGCGCATTACGTCACAACTTCGCCAAGCGCTTCCAGAGTCGGCCATCAAAAACCGAAACGATGTACGACTCCCCTGCTGTGCAACGTGCACCGTTGTGATGATGTGCACGAGGTAGAGGCGATGCGCAGCTTTCAAGCTCGGGAGTTGCCATCGTTGAACAGGTCTATTGAAAAAAAAATAATAAATTAGAGCGGCTTACACTAAGTCGCGCAATACCGAGTCCCAGCATAGCTGGTGGGCACGTATAGCTGGTTCTGGCTAGGCTTTTGCCCTCTATCTTCCACCCGACAAAAAAGATGATTGCTTCATCGCTTTTTCTGTCCGTTTATCTCTATTTGATTCCCATTCCCCCCACCCTCCCGCTATGCTATACTATACAAGGTTATGCGACGTTTTGCTAGCGTGCTTGGATGGATGTGTGGTTAGAAAGCTCGCCTTCGGATCTTCGGTACGCGGGTTCGAATCTCGTTCCACCAAATAATTCTTTTCCCCAAGAATTTCTCCCTGTTTCTCCGTAATTCTATCGCCCATCGTTCTTTGCATCACGCGCCAGACAAATCGGCGCGAGATGGCAAAAGACGAAGAGGATGAAAAGAGCAGCTGCCGGATCATCATTATAATGACCTTACTTATAACCAACGGTCCACTTCAACCACTTTGCTGTAAATTTATATAATATTCTCGCAGAACGCTGCAGTTCTCGAATTCGGGACCGGATATCCAAATATAGTACGACTCAACGCAATAGGGGCTTTTTGCTTGTACGTATACTTCTTTACGTTACCGTATACCAGATGGAATCTGCGCATGCGCGGGTTTTCACGGGACGTAAACTATACCCACCGGATATAGGCTCTGCGTGTGCCGCCCTATCTCGTAAATCCAACTTTGTTCGTAGGAACTCACGATATCCACATCACCGTCGAGTCAAAATAAGCCAAAGTGCCAGCGCCAAGTAGCGAGTACATTGTTTCAGCCAAGTTACCAAAGCTAGAATGACCTAGAACATCGAAGCCGCAAACTTGAAAAAAAAAAAATCTGCAGTATTCGCAAGTTGTGCGGCCCGCAAGATGGCCTCATTGTTTACTAAAACTGCGGCTACACAAAGTTTACATACATGCTTATAAATGGTGTTTGAGCGCACGCGAATGTAGCTTGAAAAAAATTAGGCGTCCAGTGATTAGGATAAAAATCCTGTTGGGCACGAAAGATCGCAAATGATTCATGCAAAAGAACGTAACGCTGTTATGTCACATGAACTGACTTTTTTTTGCTGCATTTTGTGTCACCAAGACCCCCAAGTTCAGCATGTTCACATCGTCTTCGTGTGAACTGCTTGGCACTGGAATACTAGCCACGGCCATCAGATCGTTACGAACACTGCTCTCCCGCACACGAAGTTCTCATTCCGTGCACTCCGCGCCCAACTCCCACGAACAAAATTATGCGGCACTGCCTTTGTTTGTCCGACAACAATCGCAAAGGGGAAAAAAACCCACTTTCCGCAAGTTCACACGACCACCTGCCGCGGAAATAAAAGGTCACCTTTACAAGGCCCACCGAGGGAAGCGTTTACACGCTGGAAACGCAAATCCATCATGTAAGACTGAACAACGAACGCTTGCCTCTTTGGCACAGCCGCGGGTATACAAGCGGCGTGCGGAATGGACGCGCGCGAGACAAGTTTTAATAAGCGTGCGTCGATTATTTGCACGTGGCCGGTCAAATCGTTCCGTGCTTTTTGCCCAGGAAAGCAAGCAGAGATTCCGTCCACTTCTCACCGCATTCGCCGGCCGACAGACAACGCTCACGTGTCCCCGTTAGTCGGACTGGCAGCTTCGAAGTTTGCACGCGTACTACAACGCGGGTATGCGCGTGTGTGCACGCGGAGGACAAAGGCCATGCACGCAAACCTCGGACATGCCTTTTCAGCTTCATTAATTCCGTGCACCACTGTGGGGCCGCGCGCTAAGTGACCGTGTGTGAGAGAACGCGGCTCTGTGCGAGGCACTTGTGCTCGCGTGCTCGACGTGCTAAAGGATGACGCGCGCAATCTTGATAGAGGTCGTTCGCAACTCGGACCTTCTAAAACTCGGCGACCACAGGCGCAATAATAAACAGCAAATCAGCAGAAAGCCGACTACGTACACCCGCTGCTACTCTTTATTTAAACGATTCGGCAGACCCCCCACGTACCTTGGGGAATCTACGTTATGCGAAGCATGCGGAGGGAAAGTGACCATGTTGTATTTTTATTCAACGACACGTCATAAAATGACGCCAAATATACGTACAAATGTTGCACGTATAGCCATATGTTAAAGAGTTGCAGATGTTTGTATAACCAGTTGTTCGCACCCGCACAATGAAGTCAAGAGGAACACGAGTATTAGCAACACCAAAAGCGATAAGCTGATATGAAGCGCTGGTGCTCGCGAGGATGGGTGCCCCATAAACACTGCTACATAAATCAACTCCAGGGCACAACCGCCTAACTACAATCGACGTTAACCCGACGTCACGGCTATATCGTAGGCGCACTATCAGCGTCAAATGAAACCCGAACAGCGGCAAGCCTTTGCGATAGTGTATTGTGCGTGCCGTCCAGTTATCGCGATTGATAGGCGCGCGCATCCTGTTCGTCAGCTTTGCGCATACATGCGTGTCTGTTCGTGGTTATAAGTGCACGGCGCGCACTATAGCAACGCGAAGGCTTGCCGCTGTTCGGCTTCCATTTGACGCCGATAGTACATATCTAATGTTTATAAAATTGTATAGCCAGCACTGCGACCACAATCGACATTTCACGAACATTAGGGTCTATTTGAAAAGTAGTTCAGAGACCTGACCTGGCTTTGGGGTGGAATGCCTGATTATCAGGCAGAATGCTTGGGTTCGATGTCAGCCTTTTTTAACGTTCACGCGTTAATATTGCCCATGTGTGTTCTCGTGGTTCCTGGTGTTGTGACCGGCGCCGGAGCTGAAGAGGGAGCGGCGCTCCTTTAATCTTCAAACCAAACCGAACGACCGGCTGCCTACTGTTAGGACCGGCCGCCAGGTCTGACAATGGATCGGCGTTCCTTTGATGTTCCTTTTTAGTCGCCAAACGGGTTGGCGGGCCTGTGTCCGCCATGTATTGTTTCCCCCCTGGCCGGAGGGTGCGGCGTCTTGGCCGCCACGACACCGTGAGCAGTTCGGGAGACCACAAGTGCAGCTTCTTCTTTGGAAGATGACGGCGGCGGCGGCGGCCGGAAATCGTCCCGCTAATTGAACGAGTCGTTCGGCGACCATTTGAAAGCTTGTTTACGGCGGCCCTTTCGATGGATGCAGTCATCAACTTCAGACCCCTCGCCCAGCGACACCCCTTGACGAGGAGGAGCCACGTTCGTGCCACATGGCCGTGCAGTGACCACGCTTCAATTTTGAACGTTCACGTGGACCGTGCGTGCTCGTCACCCTCGCGGGTAATGTGTGATCCGTGGTTGGACGGTGCCCTCTGTACGCGGTCCCCGATCTAGGGATCTGGGGAGGACAGACCCTTTATAATGAGCCCCCACGGCTCATTCGGTGTGCTTTTTTTTCGAGAAGAGAACCAGGCAGAACAGAGCAGAACCGAGCAGAACCATGTAGAACCAAGCACCATGGAGCGCTATGTTAGGAGTCATGTAGAGGCCTGCCACGTTTGAGGGCTCACCGTGTAGGGAGTTCGCAATGTATATATTGTAAATAAACCCTCTTCAGTCTCTCTTCCTCCTGCCTCGACAACTTCATCCCGGACCTCCGGTGTCTGGAAACCCCGGTCGCAACAACTGGTTGGCAGCGGTGGGATACGAGTCTGCGACGGAGAGCGACATGTACCGGAGGCCAGCCGAAAGCCCTGGAACTCGGCGGGATCGAAGCAGCGTACCACCACCGCACGTAATGGGGTGAGTGCCTGGCTTTGTGCTTGAGATATATCGAGTCTTTTAGCCTAGATTCGTTAAAAGATAGATATAACCAACAACTGCCTGGCCACTGTGGTTGTTATCTCAGCACAAGGCAGCACTGGATGATTATCTGAGCAAGTACGCTAAAGCAGGAAAGCTTAGATGATTCAATAGGAACAAGTGGTAATGTTTCAAAATTTCTAAGGGTACGTTGCGGGTTTAAATTTTAGGATGTTGTAAAAAGCAGGAGTGAAAAATTAACAAGAAAAGTAGAGAGGGATGTTGGCCACGTAGTGCTACTTGGGTGCTTAAGCTTGTGGTCTCCGCTGTGAGATTTGCCAGGCTTCAATTTCTCTAGACCCAGAATTGAAACGCTGGTGGGTTTGTGTTTTGTCACAGCTGAGCCAAAGCAAAGTAGTCGCCATGGATCTTACGAGATTGACGAGAGAGGACCTGCTGAACCTGTGTTGGGATCTGGAGCTAGATTTTAATGATGATATGCCTGCTTCTAAACTCCGCGAAGTGATTCTCGAAAGCAATAGTGACAATGAGGAAATCGAGCACTTCGGGAATATGTACTTATTGGACCAGGAGGAGGAAGTACAAAGGGCGCAAAGAAAGGAAAGATGGCGCCAGGAGGAATTGGAAGCTGAGCGCAGGCATGAAGAACATATAAAAGGATGCAGGAATTAGATGAAGAGAATAGAAAGGCTTAATTGTGAATTGGTGGCATTGCAGCAGAGTGGTCAATCCATAGATGTAGCGCACGAACGGTGCGATGTAGCGGCGGTGCCATTTAAGACCGAAGCGAAGGCTACAGGTCAGACATCTGTAGATGAAGTGCACGAACGGTGCGACGTAGCGGCGGTGCCGATTAAGGCCGAAGAGAGGGCTACAGGTCAGAAATTTGCAGATGTACCGCACGAACGGTGCGTTTCAGCAGCGGTGCCGTTTAGGGCCGAAGAGAGTGCTGCGGGTCTGATATCTGTAGATATAGCGGCGGTGCCGTTTGAGGCCAAAGAGAAGGCTAGTGCCTGTAAGGGAATGGAACAGGTTTTAACCCATTCTGAGGGAAAAGAGCTCGCGGTCACAGCAGGGTGTGAGGGTTCCGTGGTGGTGGAAACGAAGTTAAGATTAACAGAGTGTTCCATCGAACCTTGCAGCCCTGTAGACCATGTTGATGAGCGTCAGAGGCGGACGAAAGGCTCCAGGTTTGGCACCAAGGAATGTGCCAAACGGAGAAAGCGTCCGAAAAACAGAAGCGCGGCAAGGCTCGCGATCAGCGCGGCGCGTTTGAACGAGGACCTTCAAACGGCGTGGCGGATTTGCGAGAAAAGGCCCGTTGTCTTCTCTGACTGGCTTAAATCGCATGCGTCTGAGCGGCCGGAGAGTAAGGAACAGAAGTGCGCAATCTACGCGGCCGCGGTCTAACGATGAACTGATAGGCAATCATCAGGACTGGGCGCGCGAGATGGCGGAGGAGCATATCGGTGATGAAGAACGTCAGAGTAGGACGAAAGGCTCCCAGGTCCGCACAAAGAAGCGTGCACAGGGGAGAAAGCGTCCGAAGGGCAACAAAAAGGCAAAGCTCGAGATGAGCACAACGCGTTTGAGTAAGGGTTTCAAACGGCGTGGTAAAATCGCGAGAAAAGTGCCGTTGTCATCTCTGACGGGTCTGTATCGTATGCGTCCGAACCGCCGGAAAAGAAAGCGCATCGTACGCGGCAGTGTTTGAAGGATAGATTGCTAGGCAATTATCCAGACAGTCCGCGCGAAAAATCAGATGAGCATGTGGGTGCTGGTGAGCATCAGAGATGGGCGAAAGGCTCCGTAGACGGCACCAAGAGACGTGCAAACGGAGAAAGCGCCGTAAAAACAGGCAGGCAAAAATCGCGACGCGTTTGAGGAATGTATTCAATGGCGGAGCGAAATTTCAAGAAAGTTGCCGTATCGCAAGCGTCCAAGCGGCCAGAGAACAAAGAAAAGAGAAGCGCATTGTGTGCGTAAGTGGTCGAGGGGCAAGAGACCCTTCCGTTGTTCTCGCGGTGCATTGGACGGGGTGCGGGGCAAAAGAGTCGGTGGTTTTCGAGGGCAGGAAGCGACAGCAAGTCGGCTTCGAGGAACGTCGCGGGGTTCGGTAGCAGGGCGATTGACGCGTGTTGTAGACCCCGCTTCTCGAGAAATCGTTCCGGGCGCGACCACCGCGAGTTCGACTCAGAGTTGTTGCGAACAGCTGTTAGCCTCTCGGAAAACGTCGACTCGGGACTGTTGAAAGGAACATTTTGTGTGTTTTTTTTGTGATTTTGTAAATAACTCGTTTGTACTTTGTTTTCGTTAGCGCTCTATCATTTTGGTAGCCTATATGCGTTGTATAGATCTATTGGAAGGATAGTGACACGCATTAGAGCGTACAGAATTAGGCGTTTGTCATCGGCACCGGAGTTGGTTTGTATGCGTCCGAGCCGCCGGACAAAACGAAAAAAAAAAAAAAGCACGTTGGGTAGAAAGGCAGACCCTTTCGTCGCTCTATCGACGGCATGTTTGATGGACTGCGGGAGTGCGAGGTACTCAGCGAGAGTAAGAACGCAGGTTGTCAGCGCAGAGCTTTGCGGGGGTCGGAGGCGAAGCGAATGGGTTTTGCCATTGTTCCATTTCCCGTTCGCCTAAAAAGACCCACAGGACGCGACACCGCGCGTTAGTCCCAAAAAGGAGTAGACATCCGTGAGCTTTTTGACGATGGTCATTAGTGGATTTATTTTGTTTTGAAATTTGCTTTTGACTGTTTAAGTTGTTTGGATTTTAATGTGTTTTTTAAGAATCTCGTCTACCAAATAGTGTTTAGGTAACACATTTTTTGGTTTTGTTCATTTCTTGGGCGTTGTACGTTTAGCTAAGGTAAGCGTTGTGCGATTGCATAAACGACACGCATAGGAGCTGCGTCATGGTAGATACGTGTAATGAGCAGGAGCAACGTTATGAACTAATTATGACTGAGCGTAGCAGACGCAAAAGTTATGCTTGCGAGATTTTTTCAGGATTCATGCGAAACTTTTTTGTTGTTCATTTAATGTTTTTGTTCGCATGTGTCCGGTGTGTAAGAAAAGCTAGCTACGTGAGTTTATATGTATGCTTTTGTGAAAGTGGCAACAGCAAGGGAACGGTTTAGGTGGTATCTCTCCTCCAGGCAGGCGCACTGTGATGTGCGTTTGCGGATGTATAATAAAGATGTTCCTAATGCAGGTGCAGCACGGCAGTTATGCTTTCGTCTTCTCAAGAGGAATTGACGACTGGCTTTGGCGGCACTAATTTCGGGAACTAAAGATAGCGTGAAGTAAAATGCTTCATTTTATGAGTATGATACCTGGTGGGTTACGGCGGATTACTCACGCAGGCACTCGGGTATGCCACGGTGAGCGCATCACTTGACAATTAGTTTTCTTGAAAGCAGTTTGATGGGAAGATTATTATCGGATCGGGATTAGGAGTTTTGGTGAAACCTCAGAGAAACGTCCCGATTGCTGCTTTGTGTTTGGTAATACTGCTTAAGTAAGGTTGCTTTTGGATAATTTGTCGGACTCGACGTGTCTCAGTGCGGGCAGGGTCTCTCTCCCGTGCCTGTGGTGGTGTGTATGAATGCTTTTCCCAGAGGGGAGCCACAAGGAACGAGAGGAAAGAGTCCTTGGCTGAGCGTCATCAGCAGTGGCCTGAAGACAGCACTACACAGCGACACTTCGAGCAACCTGTGCAGCTGGTCACCCTCAGGTCGCTTCTCCCGCCGGCGGACGAGCTGTTGTGACCGGCGCCGGAGCTGAAGAGGGAGCGGCGCTCCTTTAATCTTCAAACCAAACCGAACGACCGGCTGCCTACTGTTAGGACCGGCGCCAGGTCTGACAATGGATCGGCGTTCCTTTTGATGTTCCTTTTTAGTCGCCAACGGGTTGGCGGCCTGTGTCCGCCATGTATTGTTTCCCCCCTGGCCGGAGGGTGGCGCGTCTTGCCGCCACGACACCGTGAGCAGTTCGGGAGACCACAAGTGCAGCTTCTTCTTTGGAAGATGACGGCGGCGGCGGCGGCCGGAAATCGTCCCGCTAATTGAACGAGTCGTTCGGCGACCATTTGAAGCTTGTTTACGGCGGCCCTTTCGATGGATGCAGTCATCAACTTCAGACCCCTCGCCCAGCGACACCCCTTGACGAGGAGGAGCCACGTTCGGTGCCACATGGCCGTGCAGTGACCACGCTTCAATTTTGAACGTTCACGTGGACCGTGCGTGCTCGTCACCCTCGCGGGTAATGTGTGATCCGTGGTTGGACGGTGCCCTCTGTACGCGGTCCCCGATCTAGGGATCTGGGGAGGACAGACCCTTTATAATGAGCCCCACGGCTCATTCGGTGTGCTTTTTTTCGAGAAGAGAACCAGGCAGAACAGAGCAGAACGAGCAGAACCATGTAGAACCAAGCACCATGGAGCGCTATGTTAGGAGTCATGTAGAGGCCTGCCACGTTTGAGGGCTCACCGTGTAGGGAGTTCGCAATGTATATATTGTAAATAAACCCTCTTCAAGTCTCTCTTCCTCCTGCCTCGACAACTTCATCCCGGACCTCGGTGTCTGGAAACCCCGGTCGCAACACTGGATAGATCCTAAATGTCATGACCTGTAGCCATACCCGCATACCAGTGGCTATACCCGAGAGTACGTACGCG
>WOVY01012633.1:0-72500 GCA_013436015.1 Rhipicephalus annulatus
CATCCGTGAGCTTTTGACGATGGTCATTAGTGGATTTATTTTGTTTTGAAATTTTGCTTTTGACTGTTTAAGTTGTTTTGGATTTTAATGTGTTTTTTAAGAATCTCGTCTACCAAATAGTGTTTAGGTAACACATTTTTTGGTTTTGTTCATTTCTTGGGCGTTGTACGTTTAGCTAGGTAAGCGTTGTGCGATTGCAATAACGACACGGCATAGGAGCCTGCGTCATGGTAGATACGTGTAAATGAGCAGGAGCAACGTTATGAAACTAATTATGACTGAGCGTAGAGACGCAAAGTTATTGGCTTGCGAGATTTTTCAGGATTCATGCGAAACTTTTTTTTGTTGTTCATTTAATGTTTTGTTCGCATGTGTCCGGTGTGTAAGAAAAGCTAGCTCGTGAGTTTATATGTATGCTTTGTGAAAGTGGTAACAGCAAGGGAACGGTTAGGTGGTATCTCCTCCAGGCAGGCGCACTGTGATGTGCGTTTGCGGATGTATAATAAAGAGGTTCCTAATGCAGGTGCAGCACGGCAGTTATGCTTTCGTCTTCTCAGAGGAATTGACGACTGGCTTTGGCGGCACTAAATTTCGGGAACTAAAAGATAGCGTGAAGTAAAATGCTTCATTTTATGAGTATGATAACCTGGTGGGTTACGGCGGATTACTCACGCAGGCACTCGGGTATGCCACGGTGAGCGCATCACTTGACAATTAGTTTTTCTTGAAAGCAGTTTGATGGGAAGATTATTATCGGATCGGGATTAGGAGTTTTGGTGAAACCTCAGAGAAACGTCCCGATTGCTGCTGTGTGTTGGTAATACTGCTTAAGTAAGGTTGCTTTTGGATAATTTGTCGACTCGACGTGTCTCAGTGCGGGCAGGGTGCTCTCCCGTGCCTGTGGTGGTGTGTATGAATGCTTTTCCCAGAGGGGAGCCACAAGGAACGAGAGGGAAAGGTCCTTGGCTGAGCGTCATCAGCAGTGGCCTGGAAGACAGCACTACACAGCGACACTTCGAGCAACCTGTGCAGCTGGTCACCCTCAGGTCGCTTCTCCCGCCGGCGGACGAGCTGTTGTGACCGGCGCCGGAGCTGAAGAGGGAGCGGCGCTCCTTTAATCTTCAAACCAAACCGAACGACCGGCTGCCTACTGTTAGGACCGGCGCCAGGTCTGACAATGGATCGGCGTTCCTTTTGATGTTCCTTTTTAGTCGCCAAACGGGTTGGCGGCCTGTGTCCGCCATGTATTGTTCCCCCCTGGCCGGAGGGTGCGGCGTCTTGCCGCCACGACACCGTGAGCAGTTCGGGAGACCACAAGTGCAGCTTCTTCTTTGGAAGATGACGGCGGCGGCGGCGGCCGGAAATCGTCCCGCTAATTGAACGAGTCGTTCGGCGACCATTTGAAGCTTGTTTACGGCGGCCCTTTCGATGGATGCAGTCATCAGCTTCAGACCCCTCGCCCAGCGACACCCCTTGACGAGGAGGAGCCACGTTCGTGCCACATGGCCGTGCAGTGACCACGCTTAATTTTGAACGTTCACGTGGACCGTGCGTGCTCGTCACCCTCGCGGGTAATGTGTGATCCGTGGTTGGACGGTGCCCTCTGTACGCGGTCCCCGATCTAGGGATCTGGGGAGGACAGACACCTTTATAATGAGCCCCCACGGCTCATTCGGTGTGCTTTTTTTTCGAGAAGAGAACCAGGCAGAACAGAGCAGAACCATGTAGAACCAAGCACCATGGAGCGCTATTGTTAGGAGTCATGTAGAGGCCTGCCACGTTTGAGGGCTCACCGTGTAGGGAGTTCGCAATGTATATATTGTAAATAAACCCTCTTCAAGTCTCTCTTCCTCCTGCCTCGACAACTTCATCCCGGACCCCCCGGTGTCTGGAAACCCCGGTCGCAACACATGGCGCTCCTACAATTATAATAACAGACAGAGGTACCGCTTTCACGGCTATGCTCCTCAAGTCAGTGCTTGAGTTGAGTGGAACAGCGCATCGAAAAACTACCTCCTACCACCCACAAACCAACGGCTTAACAGAACGCCTCAACAAGACAATTGCTGATATGCTTAGTATGTACATCGACGTGGATCATAAAAATTGGGACGACGTTCTACCATACGTGACGTTTGCCTATAATACGGCGCAGCAGGAAACTACACGGAGCATGCCATTTAGTCTTCTTTATGGCCGTGAAGTGACGACAATGCTTGATGCCATGCTGCTGCACAACTGCGAGGATACAGACACGGATGTTCAAGCCTTTACCCAACGAGCTGAAGAAGCACGGCAGCTAGCACGCGTGCGAATCGCCCGACAGCAGAGTTACGACGCACAACGTTACAACCTGCGACACCGATACGTCACTTATCAACCAGGCGAGAAAGTGTGGGTCTTAGGGCATTCGCAATAGGGCATTCGCCGACGCGGCCTTTGTGAAAAGTTACTGAATAAGTACTTTGGCCCCTACAATGTTATACGGCGCCTAAGTGACGTGAATTATGAGGTCATCCCTGACAGTTCCTCGCGACCTCAAAAATCTGAAATCGTACACGTTGTGCGGATGAAGCCATATTGCAGTGAGCCAGTTGCGTAATACGTCAACTATAGATACACCGCATATTCTGTAGCCGAGCATCGGGTCAATGCTCTTCCTGGAGGGAGGCAAATGCCGCATTCAACCTGCAGAGGAGAGCTCGCACAGCCAGAGAGAAAGACGAAGCTCTTGCCCGGTCCTCTTTCCGAGCGCCTTTCATTTTTTAATTAAAGTGAGCTCTTCTATATTGAACTCCTGCTGTGTCTGCGTCGTGACAATATCTAACCCCTATATCCTATATCTAATCCTATATCTAATTTGTTTTGTTTTGTTTCCCTGGGAGGCTGGCTCATACCCACTCAGGGGGATTGGCCAAGAAAGTGTAGTGCAGTTTTTCTGTAATCATTTTAACAATGTTTAATGAATTGGTATTATAATGAGATTAATGTAAAAATAAAAACAACATAAAAAGAGCAAACGAAAAAAAAAAGAATCAATTTGAGCAATTTTGAGATTTGAGGTGTTATGATTAGCACTCAGCTGCGTTCACTTCACTCTGCCCTGGGGAGTAATAAATAATTTTTTTTTGATTGAAGATCACAATGGTATACGCTTGGTTGCCTGAATATAATTGCAAACCGCATTGAAAACATCCCTGTGGCAATGTCCCAAAGCTGAGGCGCCAAAGCTTAGCGCCGTTTCCACCGTTAATCTAAGGCCTATTTTCCGAAATTGCATAACTAGTAACCTTTTTCTAAGTATCTCGTAGCGGCGACAATACAAAAAATAATGATCTAGTGATTCCATTTCTCCGCAGAATGCGCAGAGGGGTGATGTTGTCTGACCAGCTCTGTGTAGATACAGGTTTAGAGGGGGGACACGACATCGAAATTTAGTAATTAAGACTTCGAGCTTTCTGGACTGACTCCAGTGGTGTTGCCATGGAAACATGAGGTGGTTATAGTCTGTCCGTGTAATTACTTTTTCTATCGTATCCGTGGAGATTGCTGATTTTCGATATCTTATTGCCGTGATATATTCAACATCTGGCAGTATGGACAAAACTGGCCCATCAAGTGCGGCTCGTGCTAAGGAATCGGTCAATTCATTTAATCTTAATCCACAGTGTCCCGGAACCCATAGTAATCTCAGGAGTCTCAACTGCGGGGGTACTAATGTTTTGAATGTGCTTAGGATTCGAGAGTTCTCTGAAGCCGTCAGAGCTGCACAAACTGAAAGAGAATCCGTCATTATTACTGCGTTGTTTTGATTTGATGGAAGTTTTCGAAGAGCTAAAATAATCGCCAAGAGCTCCGCTTCAAAAACTGGAGTAAAATCAGGCAGTCTCACTGAAAAGGACCAGTCAAGCAAATCAGACGCAATGCCTACACCTGCCTTTTGATTATTTACGGAAGCATCTGTGGCTATTATATTTTTAGTTTTTGCATGCTCCAAGTAATCTAATAATATGTTATTTAAAAATTTGAGGGATTGTAATTTGGCGTTTTGGGGGAATATATCATCATACTCAATAATAACATGACAATTCGAGTCATTAGTCTCAATTACATTTCTAATGTTCACATTTATACTTTGTAGATTTTTTTGTACAAACATTATCTGAGGTGTGTGAAACCGTGGCCAATGAGCAAGAAAGAAGGCGTCTGGGTTTGCGATAAAAGCATATTGAGATCTTCTTGCCGGTAAGCTATAAAATTTTAAAAATGCTTGTACGGTCAAAATTCGAAATCGACAAAGTAGTGTAGGCAGGCGCGCTTCCTGGTACAGTACGTTGATAGCCACAAATCTAGGGAGTCCCAGACACATTCGCAGTGCTTCTCGCTCCAAGACGACTAGAGGTTTCGTTTTATAAGCAGGGCCACCCGAGAATAATATGCAGCCAAATTCCATGATGGGGCGCATGTACATCTTGTACAACGTTATCAAGGTGTGCCTCCGTAATCCATATTTCCGGTTACTTAGCTTGTGTAGTAAGCCTGAAGCCCGCTGTGCTTTGGTAGTTATATACTCTATGTGTGGACTCCAGTTAAGTTTCTCATTATAAATGATTCCCAAATATTTTATAGAGTCTACTTGCTGGATGGGTTCCTGTTTATATAGAATTGAAATTGAAATTGGTTCTGCAAGCGGAAATGCCATGAGCGCGCTTTTGTTGACATTTAACGATAACGAAATCGACTGCAACCAAATTTCTAACATGTTAATATATCTTTGTAATTTAAGTTGTAGTGAGTAAATATTACAGTCAGCAGCAAAGAGTGCGATGTCATCAGCATAAATGTAGACAGTAACTTCTTGATCTGTTGGAATTGTGCTCATTAAAGCATTAAATAATATTGGAGATAAGACTGCTCCTTGGGGAACTCCACGCGTTTGTTTAAATCTAGATGATGAACATCCATCCTTTACGCAGTAGAATTCTCTTGATTTTAAGAATTCTGCCACCCACTCAATAAAATATTGTGGGAAGTTCAATCTCTCTAGCGTATTTAACAATATGAAGTGCTCCACACTGTCATACGCCTTGGCTATGTCAAGCGTTACTAAAGCAGCGTATTGCCTTCTTTTACGCGCGAGCTGTATTCGGCTCTCTAAATCAGCATGGGCACACCAAATTGAGAAATCACTACGAAAGCCGATTTGGTTCGGTTTTATTACTAAATTGTCTGTCATCCAGATACTTACTCGGCTATGAAGGACCCTCTCTACTAGTTTGACCATGTTAGATGTTAGAGAGATTGGTCTGATATTATCGACTGTTAATCCTCCACCCGGATTTTTTAGTATAGGAATCACCTTTGCTATTCTCCAATCCTGCGGCACCCATGAGTTTTTTAAGGAGTAGTTAATAACATTGGCGACGTCTCGAGGCGATAAATTGAACAGAATTTTAATCATGGCTACTGTGATCCCATCTGGGCCAGGAGATGCACAGGGTAAATGTTTAATCACGTTGGATACTTCAGTCTGTGTCACTTCTTCAAAGTCAGACCTTGCCGTAGACTTGTGCCAGTTGTTTTGCACTACTGAAGTGAATCTGCTTTCCAGACCTTTACCTATTGCCTCTAAGGTAGTGGTCATTTCTTGTGCCGACAGATTATCACAAGCTACATTAACTGGTGATGGCAAGATTTTCCGAGCTCTCATATATCGGAACAGTGCTTTCATATGTTTAGGCTTCGACAGGTATTCATAATGTCTTTTGTCATAATCTTGTTTAGCTTGAGCTACCGTTCTTTTAAAGCCCGCAGCAATGAATTTATAATCGGCCCAGTTTTGTGGGGATTGATTATGTAAGAGCTGCTTCCAAGCTGCCTTACGTCGTCGGTGCTCTCTTGTACATTCATCATTCCACCAACGGCTATATACTCTTTTTGTGGATTCAACAGTAAATTCGGCTCTTTTGTAGGATCTTTTCATGACTGCGTTTATTTTCTGTGCTTTTTTATCATCGCTCTCTTCCGAGTGAGTAGCCAGTGCTGACTTCAGGTCATTCCTAAATTTAGTGTAATTTACAAATACTCTTACATTTGAACAAGATGGAATTATCGGACAAGAAATTTCAAAACTTATCGGTAAGTGGTCACTGTTGGTGCCACAGTCCAGCGCTTTCCAAGAAGAAGTAGTAATGGCTGAACTGACAAAACTTAAATCTAAGGCCGACCTGTAGTGAGTACGAATAAATGTGGGGGTTCTCACGTTGAGGCACGTCAGGTCATTAGCCATTGTCCACTCCCACAAGCGTTTCCCACTAAGATCAGTTCTAAAACCCCAACTCGTGTGGTGAGAATTAAAGTCTCCAACTAAAACTTTGTCTTTGCACCATGATTTTGTAGCTAGATCCAAACTTCGTGTGTCTTGAACTCCATCCGGAAAATACATATTAACTAAAGTGAAAGGAGTGCAGTTGGGCAGTGTAATGTCTACTGCCAAAATTTCGCATTCTGGCGAAATATGTTTGTATGAGCATTTGACTTTCATACTAATTCTATTATTAATAAAGAAAGCTAGACCCCCACCTCTCGATGGACGGTCTAATCGAAAGGATTGGAAGTTATTTAAATGAAACAAATTATGTACAGATAGCCATGTCTCTTGTAATGCTATAATATCAGGAGCGAATTTAGAAGTCAAGTATACCAAATCCGTAGATGCAGAATGGATTGAACGGCAATTCCAATGGAGAATCTTAAGCGACCCTATGGTTTCGAAAGAGCTGCTTCCGCTATAGCTTTCTCTAGAATGCCTTCCTTCAAGAAATCCCTCTTCGAAAGGCTCTCCTTTTCTTTCAGATACTTTTTGTTCTTAGTTTGTTTCGGTGAGTTAGTTTTCTTTGACACAGGGGATCTAGATCTCTTCAGGGACCTAGGGTCCAAATCCATGTCATCGGAATCTATTGTATATGTAGCTTTGTCCTCACTTACACTCTGTATATCTACTGCAGAGGGTGCTGTAGACGGAAAATACGAGGGTGCGGTTTCAGATTCCTCATTTTGGCTGTGGACGCCTATTGCAGAGGCTCCTGCTGGCGGATAATACGATGGCGCAGTTTCAGATTCACCGTCAGCTATTGGTCGTGAACTCTCAAGATGTTGGGATACTAGGCCTGGCTCTCCCGTTGTACCAAATATGCGAGTCATCTGGTTAGCCAAAATTTGAGATAGAGAATCGCAAAGGTTAGAAGTCAGTCGTTCCATGGCTTTTTCTAGAGCCTTTTCTATGGCCTCCGCTATATTCAGGGAAATCGACCCATTTATTTCCGAGAGATGTCGTGCTGCAACACTGGCATACCCCTGAGTTCTAGTCTGTATTTCCGCTAAGGCTTCTCGTCGAGAACAGCGCCTACGCCCTATAATTTCAAGAATTTGCATTTCTCGAGCCTTTGCTGAACAATCAGGATTATCTGCACAGTGTTGTTCGTTGCAGAGACAACATTTCTCTTCTTTAGCTTTGCAGTAATTTGTTTCGTGGTTGTCACCACACACTCGGCATCTGAGTTCTGACCTGCATCCTTTAATAGTGTGACCGTATCGCCAGCACTTCGTACACTGGAGTGGTCGCGGTGATAGCGGTTCCACTCTGTATATTAGTGGCCATGCCTTGATTTCGCTTGGGAGATTCGCTCCAGCAAAGGTTACAATTACCGACTCAGTCGGCGTCTTCTGCTTCTCTACTAGTCGTGCACACCTATAAACGGAAATAGCACCAGTCACGGCAAACATCTCTAATACCTCAGACGGAGTCAAGTTAACATCGACACCGCGAACAATACCTTTCACACATGCCAGATGCGGGGGAATAAAGGCGCTTACCGGATTGGTCGCGAAACTCGAGCACTTCAATAGGTCTTGGACACAGAGCTGATCAGATGAAAAGCATAGAATACCACCTCTGCCGAACTGGCGGACCTCTGTGATGCTGTGGAAGTGAGACGTCGCAGCTCTAAGCTCCGCCTGAATCACTTTCGGATTCTTCATCCTAATGAAGCCTTCATTGCTAGGGACGAGGGCCACAGGAACTGCGGGAATGCCGTTGCGTAGAAACTGATCCACTGGTATTTCCTGTGGAGACACAAGATCGTCTTCTTCAGCCTCGAGAGAAGCTAGAGGCCCACTACCTCGTGCCCACTAAATGCCCCATCATCGTTATCGTCCACATGTAGACACGCGTCATTTGCCTCTCTCCCAAAGAGCATCGCCCCGATGCGCAGTCTGTAATGCAGTTTTTTTTAAATTAAAGTATCATGCAATCACTCGCTGACGTAGGGTTTCATGCGGACTACGTGAACGAGTTCAGGATGGTGCTGGCGACGTCTTGTACTATACGAACAGTCGGGAACAACTTCGTAAGTGACATCGCTCAGTCGTCGCACAACTAGGTACGGTCCAAAGTATCATCTTAAGAGTTTTTCGGAAAGTCCTCGTTTTCGTATGGGCGTCCAAACCCATACTTTGTCGCCAGTTTGGTAGACGACTGTTCTGCGGTGAGCATTGTAGCGGCCTGCATCGTAGTCTTGCTGCTGGCTGATCCGTAAACGTGCAAGTTGCCTAGCTTCTTCTGCGCGTTCTGTAAACGTGTCGGCGTCCGGGACGATGTCGTCGCCTTCGTGTGGCAACATTGCATCTAACATGGTTCGTACTTCCCGTCCATGAACGAGGCTGAAAGGTGTCATGCGGGTCGTTTCTTACTTGGCCGTGTTGTATGCAAACGTTATATAAGGCAAGATTGTATCCCAATTTTTGTGTTCGACGTCAACGTACATCGAAAGCATGTCTTCAATGGTTTTGTTTAGACGCTCTGTCAGCCCGTTCGTTTGTGGGTGGTATGCGGTGGTCTTACGATGCGTTTTTCCACTCAGCATCAAAACATGGTCCAAAAGAGCTGCTGTAAATGCGGTTCCTCTGTGTGTGATTACGACGGTTGGTGCACCATGCCTCAGTACAATATTCTCAATAAAAAATCTTGCCACCTCCGCTGCTGTACCTCTCTGGATAGCCTTTGTCTCGGCATAACGGGTCAAATAATCTGTCGCGACGATAACCCATCGGTTGCCTGCAGTAGAAGTAGGGGGTGGGCCTAAAATGTCCATGCCGATCTGGTGGAATTGAGTCATTGGGACCTGTACGGGTTGCAAGAGGCCAGCTGGTTTAGTTGGCGGTGACTTGCGTCGCTGGCAGTCGAGACAGGTACGAACGTGGTGCTTCACGGCTGTGGTTAGTCTTGGCCAGTAATACCTTTGCTGTACCCTGGCCAACGTTCTTGTGTAACCAAAGTGGCCATAGGTAACTTCGTTGTGGCATGCTTTCAGTACTTCGGTGCGAAGGGCTGCTGGGATGACGAGCAGATAGGCAGATCCCGTCGACGAAAAATTTCTTTTATGGAGTACTCCGCCACGTAAACAAAATGATGACAACGCTCTTGCGAAAACTCTTGGCGCCTTCCGAGATCTACCATCCAAGTAGGTAATTAAGCCAAGCAACTCAGCGTCGTCTCGTTGTTGCTGCGCAATGGTGGTCGTGTCGAGGACACCGAGAAACGATGTTTCCTCCTCCTCGGGTAGGGTTGCCGACTCAATGGGTGAACGGGACAAACAGTCGGCGTCCATATGTCGCTTCCCTGACTTATGTACGACTGCCATGTCGAATTTCTGCAGCCTGAGACTCCAACGCGCTAATCGGCCGGTAGGGTCTTTAAGATTAGTTAACCAACACAGTGAGTGGTGGTCGCTAATTACTTTGAAGGGGCGGCCATATAAATACGGACGAAATTTCGTAACCGCCCATACCACGGCGAGACATTCCTTCTCAGTCGTGGAGTAATTAGCCTCAGCACGTGTTAACGTTCTGCTTGCGTAAGCGATTACCCTTTCTGCGCCATCTTGCTGCTGCACAAGCACAGCTCCCAGACCAACATTGCTAGCATCGGTGTGAAGTATCGTAGGGGCTCTCTCGTCGAAGTGGGCAAGGACTGGGGGTGTTTGTAGTCGCTGGCGAAGATCGTTAAAAGCAGCTTCCTCTTCGTTATTCCACTCAAAGGTGACGTCTTCTCTTGTTAGGCGAGTTAGTGGTGATGCTATACGGGCGAAGTCCGCGATAAATCGTCGATAATACGCGCAGAGGCCGAGAAAGCATCTGACAGCTTTTTTATCGGTCGGCATAGGGAACTGTTCTACGGCTGCGATTTTTTCAGGATCGGGACGAATACCAGCATGACTGAAGACATGACCAAGAAATCGCAGCTCTTCGTAGCAAAAGTGGCACTTCTCAGGCTTCAACGTCAGGCCCGCGGACTGTATGGCTCGTAAGACCACCTCAGGTCTTTCAAGCTGCTCGTCAAACGTCGCGTAAAACACTATGACGTCGTCCAGATATACTAAGCATGTTTTCCACTTCAACCCAGAAAGCACGGTATCCATGAGTCTTTGAAAGGTAGCAGGGGCTGAGCACAAACCGAATGGCAAGACCTTAAATTCATGTAACCCATCTGGTGTCACAAAAGCGGTCTTCTCGCGGTCTCTCGGGTCCACCTCGATTTGTCAATATCCACTCCGCAAGTCCATTGAAGAGAAGTATCGAGCATGTCGAAGTCTGTCGAGAGAGTCGTCTATACGCAGTAGTGGATATACGTCTTTCTTGGTCACCTGATTTAGCTTCCGGTAATCCACACAGAAGCGCAGGCTGCCGTCCTTTTTCTTAACGAGGACTACAGGCGACGCCCAGGGGCTCTGTGAAAGCTGAATGACGTCATCTTCAAGCATTCTGTCTACCTGCTGTTGTATCACTTCACGTTCTTTTGGAGCCACGCGATAAGGGTTCTGGTGAATAGGTCTCGCCGTTTCCTCGGTGATTATTCGATGCCTGGTTAGAGGCGTGCGGCCAACTCTTGATGTTGTCGAAAAGCAGCCTTGAAATTTGGCCAGTAACTCAAGGAGTCTGCGTCGGTCGTCTTTCGGCAAAGTATTGCTAACGTCATGAACAGGCGCTGAATCAAGATTTAGCGACTCGTCGACTACCGCCAAGCAGCCTTCGGCATCTATTACATCGCCGAAGTAAGCGACAGCCGTGCCTTTAGGAAGATGCCGGTGCTCAGCACTAAAATTGGTCAGCAGCAAGTCCGTGTGTCCAGCAGCAACTCTGACGATACCTCGTGCAACAGAAATACCGTGGGTGAAGAGCAGCGAGCTTATTCGGTCCGCAACTCCTTCGGCGTCAAACTGAGCAGCGGCGGCCACAGAAACAAGCGTGCATGACCTCGGAGGGAGAACCACATCGTCATCAGTAAGACGCAGTTGGTTTGGTCGCACCTCTGGGGAATCGGGTAAGCCCGAACTGTTGCAAAACGTAATCAAGCTCTCTGGTATGTTGATGACAGCACCATATTCCCGTAAAAAGTCCATGCCGAGAATTACGTCTCTGCAGCATGCGGCGATAACGACGAACGACGCAGTGAAAGGAGAACCTTCGATGTCAATTCTTGCAGTACATCTTCCCGAGGGCATCAATAACTGGCCTCCTGCTGTTCTTATATGAGGGCCCGTCCACGGCGTCTTCACTTTTCTGAGGCTGTCGGCGAGGTCGTGACTGATTATGGAGAAGTCGGCACCAGTGTCGACTAAAGCTGTCACTTTCTGGCCGTCGAGAAGAACACTAAGGTCAGCAGTCACAATTTCATCGTTTTCACGGCTTATCGGCTGTATGGCGTCTTGCTGTGGGGGCGTCTTGTCGTTATCTTTATGGCCTGCAACCTTGCCCCCGGAGGTCGCCGCTCTCAGTTTCCCCGGCGCGGGCTAGGTGACCTTCTTGTATTAAGGTTCGCATAGGTGCGGTGGTGCGACAAAGGCGAACGCGCGGGGGACGGAGAGCGGGACTGACGTCTCGGACCAGGAGGGTGAGCAGGCATTGCCTTCTCTGCAGTGGTAGAGCCGTCCTCAAAGTGATAACGGGCTCCATAGAAAGAGGTGTCGTCACGGCGCGGAGTGTATTCGTCGTTGGCACGTCGACCGTCAAACCAAGGTCATTGAGGACGGAATTAATCACCTCGATGCCAGCAATGACGGGCAATATGTCCTGCACCTCCACAGGGAAAGCATAGTGGACGCCTGTACACGGTGCGCCATGCATCTGTATTCCGGGTCGGTGGACGCGTCGATGCCCATGGGGTGGCTGTGGATGGCTGGTTGTATGGCTGTAGCGTGGGTGGTTGATGCAGTGTCTGCTCTTGCGGCGGATACGAAGGGGCCATCGGCACCTGGTGGTACAACGTCGGCATAGCGGGTGGTGGACGTCGGAGAGCGGCAACGTAGCTCATAGGACGCTGCTGAGCATCAGGACTAGCCGTAGACAACGCTTGGTGGATTTCATCGCGTACGACTTCAGCGATCGACGCGATGGGATTTTCAGCAACAGGATTCCGCAACTTCTGCAGTTCCTCGCGAACTATCTCCCTAATCAAGTCTCGCAAGCAGCTCTGGCTCTCAGACGTCATGGCGATAGCATTGATTGGGACATTGCCGGACATGCGGTCATATTGCCTGCAGCGTTGATGAAGGGCCCGCTCGATAGCCGTAGCCTCGTTAATGAAGTCAACCACGGTAGTCGGAGGGTTGCGCAGTAGCCCGCCAAAAAGCTGCTCCTTGACACCGCGCATAAGGTAACTCAACTTTTTATCTTCCGTCATGTGCGGGTTAGCTCGTTGAAAGAGACGAGTCATGTCCTCGGCAAACATTGCAACGGTTTTGTTGGGTTTTTGAACCCGTAGCTCCAATAACCGCTGCGCACGGTCCCTTCTTTCGATATTGGCGCAGGTATCGACGAACTTCTCTCGAAAGTCAGGCCATGCTGACAGATTGCCTTCTCTATTCTCATACCAAGTACGAGCACCGTCGTCAAGGTAGAAATAGGCGCGTGAAAGCTTTTCCTGTTCCGACCAATGATTTACCTTGGCAACACGCTCATAGTGGTCAAGCCAGTCGTGAACGTCTTCATGGGCACCGCCACTAAAGCTATCGGGAACGAGGGGTTGAAAGAGGGTCACCTGAGATGGGTGCGTCGGAAAGCTGCCTTGGGCCACCTGTTGCGAGCTTGCGTTGGCCATTGGTTGAGGTGTGCGGTGCCTAGCAGGTTCCGGCGAGTGAGTCAGCTCTGGCGTGAGGCCTCGCAACCGTCAACTGGAGCGATGCACCGGTGTTTCTACAGGTGACAATGCGTTTTGACTCGATGAGCGGCTCCCAGCGGGCGTGTGGAGCATCAGACAGGGTTGCGGCCCAGCACCTCCACCAGTGTCGCGGTACAACGCAAATAAAACACAGATACACTTTGGGACGACGAAAGCAGCGTGTCCTCAACAGCTCAGACACAAGATCGTCTTCTTCAGCCTCGAGAGAAGCTAGAGGCCCACTACCTCGTGCCCACTAAATGCCCCATCATCGTTATCGTCCACATGTAGACACGCGTCAGTATGAATGTGGTCGATTGTGGCCTGTTTGAAATCCTGCTTGGTCCTTCGCTTGATTGAATTCCACTTTGCCTTAATTCTGTTAGCAATTACCTTTGTAAATAGTTTGTATACTACGAAGAGAAAGCTGAAAGGCCTGTAATTCTTCAAGTCCTTGTCCTCTCCTTTTTTATGTATTAGGATGATGTTAGCAATCTTCCAAGATTCTGGTACTCTTCCCGTAAGGACATACCTCGTAAACAGGGTCGCTAGTTTTTCTAACACAATGTGTCCTTCATCTTTAGGCAGATCTGATGTTACGTGTTCCCCACCAGCAGCTTTGCCTCTTCGCATGCTCTCCAAGGCTTTTCTGACTTCTATCATTACTGGTGGGGTGTCATCTGGACTACCGCTAGTTCTTATACAATGATCGTGGTTGTCCCGGCTACTGTACAGATATTTCTAAAACCCCTCCGCTGATTTAACTCTCCTATCCCACATGCATACGTCAATTTGCTATAGCATACAGAGCACCAAATGACATTCGACTACATCTGCCTGCCAGAGCCCCCTCTTCATTTTGCAATGATCCCCCCCTCAAAAAAAGAAAGAAAAGAAAATTCTACCTACGCGTCTTGGCGTAGTTCACGTGACTGGTTGGCATGTCACTTAGAGAAAGAGGAAGCCTTTGTTTCCATCACGCAAGCAGCCAAGCAGGTGAAGGAAGAAGAGGAGGCGCTGCTGCAGCGAAAAGTAGGTGTATGCCACAGCACGAGAACAAGAACGAGTCTTTCACTAACAATAGGAGAACAACAACAACAACAACAACATTTTGGAACCGACGCTGTGGTTACCACCGTGGGATCGCACTTCGAAAGGGTACCCCCTGCAGCGTGAAAAGGTCACGCCATCCGTGTGCGGAAGAGAGGGTGCGAGAATCGCGGTGCGTAAAAGGCCTGCTACCACCTGTGACATGACGACGCCACCAGAGAAGGCTCCGTACGCCGTGGCTAGCACCAGCACCGCGACTGAGGAGAACGACGACGATACCAACAACGAGTTAATCAGCGCGTACGTCGACGTCTCGAGCGACTACGAGAGCGACAACAACGATACTGACAAGTCGTCTGCAGCGGCGATAAAGTTCGCGATAAGCACCGCCGCGTTCCACGCAAAGTCGACCGACGCCGCAACCACCGGTGCCCACTCATCCGCGCTCAAGCTGAATGCAACCCTCCAGCTATCGGCGAGCAAGACGAACTCCTGGCAGCCGAACGTCTGCGAGTACGAGGAGACGACGCCGCAGTGCCGGTTGCGGGTCAAGCGCGACATCATGGACCTCCTCAACGACCCGCCGCCGGGAGTGTACGTCGCGCCGGCGGAGCACAATATCACCGTGATGGACGCGCTGGTGCTGGGCCCCGATGACACGCCGTACGAGGGCGGGTTTTTTCACTTCGTGATAAAGTGCCCGCCCGATTACCCGATCAAACCACCACGCGTTCGCTTCATGACCACCGGCAACGGCTGCGTGCGCTTCAACCCGAACCTGTACGAGTGTGGCAAGGTGTGCCTCAGCATACTGGGCACTTGGACAGGGCCGGCATGGAGCCCCGCGCAGTGCATCGCCAGTGTGCTCCTCTCGATCCAGTCGCTGCTCTGTGAAAACCCGTACCACAACGAGCCGGGCTACGAGACCGAGAGGCGGCTGGGGGACTCCAAGCGGTACAACCTCATCCTGCAGCACGAGACAATCCGCGTGGCCGTGTGCGACGCCATCGAGGCCTGCCTCAACGGATCTTCGACTTGCCCAGCTCCCCTGAGGGAGGTGATGCTCGAGACATTCCCGGACTACTACGACAAGTACGAGGCGGTCGTCGTTGTCTTGTGGCTGGTGCCGCGCCAGCGTGGCAGAGCACGAGCGGAGAGGGACGATACGCACGACAGCTGCTCAGCTAACGAAAAGGGGCTTCCCACTTTATTCGGGGCAGAACATATACAATCTCAGGGGCGCCACCTGCTAGTGGCAGCCGAACTAAATGACTGAAGGGTGGCGACCGCTACATCTCCCCCCTTGAAGACCAGACGGAAGACGGAGGACGCCAGACACTGCACATCACAAGTTCAGGCGGTTCGGAGGCACAACACGGCGGCCACTACGTGTTCGTGTCACACCATCACTGCGGTCACTATCTGCAGCGGGCAGTCCAAGGGAATCGGGTGGTTGCACTATAGTAGTTCGCTGGGGTTCCAGAGGGGGCAGTGCTCGCTGTGGCTCCTGCTCCTCGGAAGGCGGTGGTTCCACCCTCAGCGCAGGAGGTACAAAAGGCACTAGGTGACGCCGGTTGCGCTGTAGGACGCCACCCTGCTCCGTTTTCACGACATAACTTCGTGGTCGGCGTGCTGGGCTAAGCACTGTAGCTTTGACCTGATCAGGTCGTACCCAGACACACTGGCCTGTTCGGAGCGATGACAGATCTTGAGCTCTGTGATGCCTGTTAAAGTCAGCGGCCTGTTTCTTCTCGTAGGCTGCATCTTTTCTCCTCACGTCTTTCCTCGACGGCCAGTGAGGACATAACTGGGAGTCCTGTTTCGGCAGTTTGGTTCGGAGTTGTCGTCCCATCAAGAGCTGGGCCGGGCTGAAGCCACCAAGCCATGCCTTGGTGTCCTTCGTGCAACAGCGTCAAAACAGCCGGCCGAAGAGAATGCGGGATGACCATCCTGGCGCCTTTCAGTAGAACACCGTCGCAGACAGAGAGCTCATCTGCTGCTGAGGCATACTGGGAGAGGTGCAGTGGTAGTTTGGACTTCTGTGGCCAACCATTCTGGCAGAAGGAGGTGAGAGCTCTGCAGTCGCCATCGGACTCTTGTGCTTGTCGCACGTCCTCTGGGCGTAGTGGCAAGGCTTCCGACATGCCGCTGACCACTTGAGCCGCAAACAATTCCACGGTGTCCAGGGGAAGGGACGACGTTTGGGTGATGCGTGACAAGGTATCTGCCGTAGCTAACAGCTTTTCTGGCACGTGGAGCATTCGGAACTGGTATCGCATGGTCTTTAACCTGAACCTCTGTATGCGAGGCGGCAGCATGTCCAGCTCCATCTTGCCGAAGAGAGAAACGAGTGGTAGGTGATCTGTCTCAACATCGAAGGTGATGCCATGGACGAATTCGTCAAACCGTTGGATAGCCCATGTTGTTGCCAACGCTTCCTTTTCTGTCTGGCTGTAACGCTGCTCGGTCTCGGTCATTGATCTCGAAGCAAACGCAACTGGGCGGCGCTCTCCAGAGGGCTGTGTCTACAGCAAGACTGCGCCCAGTCCGAATGAGCTTGCGTCAGCCGAAACTGTGGGGGCGTATGATGGACGGTACTTGGCCATGCAACGGTCTGATGTCAGGAGTTCCTTGATTTTCTCGAATGCAGCAATTTGTTCATGCTGCCACACCCAAGTCGCAGACTTGTTTAGAAGTGCTCTGATGGGAGCTGTGACCTCTGAGATGCAAGGCAAAAACCGGGCAAGATGGTTCACCATTCCGAGCAGTCGCCGGACACCTGCGATGTCTGTTGGAGCCTCCATGGCTTTGATTGCTTCGACCTTGTCTGGACTTGGCCTGATGCCTTGTGCTGAAACGATGACTCCTAGGAAGGAGACTTCGGAGACACCAAAACGACACTTGTCTTGGTTCAACATGAGGCCAGCTTTTGCAAGGCGAGACAGCACCTGGCTCAGTCTGGCATCGTGCTCCTCGCGGGTGCGCCCAAAGACCAGAATGTCGTCTATCATATTGGCGACTCCTTCCTGGCCCTCCAGGATCTTGGCCATCTGTTTTTGGAAGTACTCCGGCGCGGAGGTGATGCCAAAGGGGAGCCGGCAGAAGCAGTATCGGCCAAATGGGGTGATGAACGTTGTGAGCTCTTGGGAGTCTGCAGACAGTTTAACCTGATGAAAACTGGCTGTTGCATCCAGCTTGGAGAAAACTGTTGCGTCGCCAAGGAGGCCAAGGACTTGCTCTACAGTTGGTAGGATGTGGCGTTCCCGAAGGACAACCTTGTTCAGCTGAGTCAAGTCAACGCACAGGCGGTAGAAACCATCGGCTTTCCGTACTACAACGAGACCAGAGCACCACGGGGTTCGGTTGTCGACCCTGCGGATCACGCCTCCTTCCTCCAGTTCGTCAAGCTCGTGACGGACGACCTCGCGTAGCGGGATGGGAATCCTGCGAGGCACACTTAGGGAGAAGGGCACGGCGTCAGGTCTCAAAAGGATAGTGTACTCGTCCTTGAGGGTGCCCAATCCCTGGAAGAGCTCAGCACGCAATGTTGCTTTCGGAGTCTGAAGTTCGTCGAGAAACTTTACAACTTCCAGAGCTTGAAGCGCCGGCAGTCCAAGAAGAGGTACGGTGAGAGACTGGATCACGTACAAGCGCTGAGAGCTCATTTTCCCGTGCCACCGAAGTCTCGCCATGTACGAACCCAGCACGCGCAGCGGCTGACCGCCAGGTCCGGTGAGCAGGCTGTTGACGGGGTCCAGCTTGGCCGGCAATGCAGGGAAGTCGCTCGGAACGGCGGACACCTCGGCTGCGGAATCGACCTTGAACTGCGCTGTGTAGTTGTCAACGGTGATGTCGACGAACTTTGCCGCGGCAGGCGTCCCGACAGCGTGTAGCTGAATGGAGCCGAGCTTCTGTTTTGCCTGCCACGCGCGGCACATTTCCGCAAAGTGTCCTTTCTTTTTGCAGAAGTTGCAGACGGAGTTTCAAGCAGGGCAGTTAGAACGTGGATGTGGTGCGCGACCGCAGAATTCACTTGTTGACGGCTGGGAGGAGCGCTCTGCTTTCCGCGGGGGCGAAGGCCGCTTATCGTAGTTGCGGTGGCGAGAGGCGAACTTCTTATCTCTTACGGCGTCGAGGTGTAGCTCGCGGGAGTGCTCTGCGCAGTTTTGAGGCAACGTTTTTTCTTTGTCGGCGTCTTGTGATTGACGGGCCTGCATCCATGCTTCTTTGAGCGTCAACTTCGCGTTCCGGCAAAGCTGGTCCGAAAGGCGCGAGTCGCGGAGGCCGACGACGAATCTATCGCGTACAAGCCTTTGCTCCACCTCAGCTGACGGATAGTTGCACCGCTTCACCATTCTACAAAGTTCGGCGTAGTAGGCGTCGACGCTCTCGTCGGGTAACTGAACACGCCGGTGAAAACGCGACGACTCGTACTGTTCATTCGCCGGATGCACGAAGTGGTCGGTGAAGCTGGCGGCAACCGCTTGAAATGAGGCGAGTGATGCGGTGTCGAGCGAGAACGTCTCAAGAAGTGGGCGGGCCTCCGGCCCCATGCAGTACAACAACAAGCGTACAACAACGAGCGTACCTGCATGTCGCCGAATGCTTGAGTCAGGCCGGAAACGACGGCGTAGTCCTCGTAGCGTCTGAGCCATGCTGGCCAGGTTCCCGGGTTCACGAAGTCGAACGGTGCGGGCGGCTGGAGGTTGAGGCTGAGCTTTTTCGGCGCCACTCCATCGAGGGCCATCGTCAAGCGGTACGGGCGAGTTCGGGATGAGGGGGCGTTACGCAGCCACTTCTGACACCATGTCTTGTGGCTGGTGCCGCGCCAGCGTGGCAGAGCACGAGCGGAGAGAGACGATACGCACGACAGCTGCTCAGATAACGAAAAGGGGCCTCCCACTTTATTCGGGGCAGAATATATACAATCTCAGGACCGCCACCTGCTAGTGGCAGCCGAACTAAATGACTGAAGGGTGGCGACCTCTACAGTCGTGTCCAACGAAGATCTAACGGACATGTTCATGGAAGATCCTTTTGGCACAAGGAGGGGGCAGTTCCAGTACAAGACTTTGCTCAAGAGACAGCAGGCATTGAAAGGAAGAGTGCAAGAGTTGTTAAAGGCCACGCGTGAACAAGGCGAATGAGTGGCTGACCTTCTGTGTCGCTGCCTCGGAAAAGAGTCAATGGTTGAATCTGTAAAAAGTTTTTTTTCTAATTTCTGCGGAGTCATCTCGGACTTGAAGTCTAAGAAGTCAAGCACATTAAAGAATCTGCACGCCGCCTGTAACAATGACGTTATATTTGATTCGGAGTCGTTCGTTTTGACATTTATATACGTTATGGAAATGCAATATACGAATAAATTAAATGTAACAACAAAGCGCTGTGTTTTTGTGCCGTCGAACAAAACATCATCAATCTGACGAAAAAAATGAAATGAAAATCAGTGGTAAAATAACAATCGATCGACTACCTAAATACGAGAAAAGGATTCCTCACCGCCCATGAAGGCGCGCATGGTATGGTATGAAAAACTTTATTTAGGTTTGTCGGGGCGTGAACTAGCACGTAGCGGGCCGCTCCCACGTCGGGACAAATAGGCCTAACCTCTCCGTCATGTCGTGGGCACGTTGGAGCTTCCCACTTGGACAATGGAACGGTTTCAACCCGAAATGGAAGGCACTGCCAGAGCATATAATCTAATTTGGCAAAGTCTGAGCAGAGCACGCATCAGTGTGACGCCTGACCTTCTGGATAAATTTTGTGCAAAAGTGCGGGACTGGGATATGCCCCGACAAAATTTTTTCTTCGAAATAACAAAAATATTTTCGGAGGAGGGATGCAGCTGCCTATTTTTCGGCTTTGTATGCTACACACGAAAAAAATTGAGGGGGATGGCACGGGTCTGGTGTGCCACTTCCTGGCTATAGCCTATATGTCAGACAGACAGACAGACAGACAGACAGACAGACAGACAGACAGACAGACAGACAGACAGACAGACAGACAGACAGACAGACAGACAGACAGACAGACAGACAGACAGACAGACAGACAGACAGACAGACAGACAGACAGACAGACAGACAGATAGATAGATAGATAGATAGATAGATAGATAGATAGATAGATAGATAGATAGATAGATAGATAGATAGATAGATAGATAGATAGATAGATAGATAGATAGATAGATAGATAGATAGATAGATAGATAGATAGATAGATAGATAGATAGATAGATAGATATAGATAGATAGGGGATAGAGTACGAAAAAGAAAATAAGTTAAAACATCGTAGAGTTTGGTGCTACCTACGAGTGACTAACTAAATAAGTACACGAATTTACAAAAGTGATTGTGTATACCTAAATAATGTGTAGCAGGAGGGTAGTGCCGTAGCAAGGGCCCATGCTCCTCCCTCTCTCATCTGATTTTCTTTTTTAATGCGAAGCGTTTCTTGGCGAACTTCGGCGACCGTTGACCGTATCTGTCTATATAGCAGCTTACACTTAAGTGCTCTCGCGTGCACCCTCTTAACTTGGCATGAACCATTATTAGGATGGTAGGGTAAGATGGATTGACGAACATGACGCGCTAGTGAAGACATGAATAATGTCACAATACCGTCGCGTACGTCGTCAAACACTTCCCGCCAGACAGTCGCCCATACCCACGGGTGGGTATGTGCAGCTGCATTGCCTTATGTGCCACAGGAGATTGACACTTAGTATGTATACCCAGGAATTGCGAGAACCCACAAGGGCGATTTTAGCACGCGAACGTTGAGAAATACTTAACTTCGGTAGCGTCGAGCCGACGAATGCAAAGAATAAATGCCATGGTCCTAGCTGGAATCGAACCCAGGCAGTCTGCGGGGCAGTGAAGCATCTTACCACAGAGCTACGCCATGTCTCGAAACTTCTTTTTAAATAGACGCTAACCTTCGTGAAAACGTCAATGGTGGTTGCAGGGCTGCCCACCCAATTTTATAAATATTACATATGTACTCTTTTCATACAGCCGTCACGTCGGGTTAACGTCAATTGTGGTTAGGTGCCATGCGCAGTTCATTTTTGTAGCAGTCGCCAGGGCCAACATCGTCGCGAGCATCAGCGCTTCATATCAGCTTCTGGTGTTGCTAATACGCATGTTCGAGAAGGCATCGTTGCGTAAGTGCAAACAACTCATTGTGTAAGCATCTGCAACTCTTCAACATATGTCTGTGCGTGTAACATTTGTACATATATTACCGTCATTTTATGATGTGTCGATCAATAAAAAATTGCAACACGATCACCTTCCTTCCGCATGGTTTGCATAACGTCAATTCCCAGGTACGTGGGATCTGCCTTTTTTTTTCTTAAAGCATCATTATCATCAGCCTGACTACGTCCACTGCGGAAGAAAGGCCTCTCTCAAGTTCTGCCAGTCAACTTGGTCCTGTGCTTGCTGCTGCCAATTCATCCCCGCAAACTTCTTAATCTCATTTGCCCACCTAACCTTCTGTCTCCCCCTATCCCGCTTGCCTTCTCTGGGAATCGATTGATTTATTGATTGATTGATTGATTGATTGATTGATTGATTGATTGATTGATTGATTGATTGATTGATTGATTGATTGATTGATATGTGAAGTTTAACGTCCCAAAACCACTATATGATTATGAGAGACTCCGTAGTGAAGGGCTCCGAAACTTTCGACCACCTGGGGTTCTTTACGTGCTAAGTACACGGGCCTACAACATTTCCGCCTCCATCGGAAATGCTGCCGCCGCCGCCGGGATTTGATCCCGCAAGCTGCGGGTCAACAGCCGAGTACCTTAGCCACCAGACCACCCACGGCAGGGCCCTTCTCTGGGAATCTAGTTAGTTGCTTTTAACGACCAGCGGTTATCCTGACTACGTGCTACATGCCAGGCCCATGTCCATTTCCCCTTCTTGATTTCAACTATGATATCCATAACCCCGGTTTGTTCCCTAATCCACTCCTCTCTCTTCTTGTCTTTTAAGGTTATACCTACCACTTTTCTTTCCATTGCTAGCTGCGTCATCCTCAGTTTAAGCTGAACCCTCTTTGTAAGTCTCCAAGTTTCTGCTCCGTAGCTAAGCACCGGCAAGCTGCAGCTGTTCTATACCTTCTCTTGAGGGATAGTGGCAATGAACCTGTCATGATATGAGAGTGTTTGCCAAATGTGCTCCAGCTCAATGTCTTTCATCTAGTTATTTCAATCTCGTGGCTCGGCTCCGCGGTTATTTCCTGTATTAAGTAGACGTAGTCTTTTACAACTTCAAGTGCATTATTACCTATCATGAAGCGCTGCTCTCTTCCGTGGTTGTTGTACATTGCTTTCGTTTTCTTCAGATTAATTAAAAGACCTACATTTCCGCTCTCCTTGTCTGACTCCGTCATGATGAGTTGCGATTCGTCCCCTGAGTTTCTTAGTAATGCAATGTCATAGGCGAAGCACAGGTAACTAAGGTACTATCTATTAACTCTAATACCTATCTGTTCCCATTCTAGGCCTCTGAACACCTTCTGTAAGCACACGGTAAATAGTATTGGGGAGATTGTATCCCGCTGCCTTACACCCTTCTTGATTGGTATTCTGTTGCTTTCTTTATGAAGCAGTATGGTAGCAGTTGATCCCCTCGGGATTTTTTCCAAGATGTTTGTATATGCTTCATGGACGCCCTGATTCCGCATTTTCTGCATGACTAGTGATATTTCTAGTGAATCACATGCCTTCTAGTAATCTATGAAGGCTGTGCATAGTGGTTGGCTATATTCTGAGCATTTATCTATTACCTGATTTATAGTATGAATGGGGTCGATTGATGAGTAGCCTGTTCGAAATCCTGCTTGGTCCTTTGCTTGATTGAATAGTAATGTTGCCTTAATTCTGTTAGCAATTACCTTTGTAAATAGCTTGTATACTACGGAGAGCAAGCTGATAGGCCTGTAATTCTTCAAGTCCTTGTCCTCTCCTTTCTTATGTATTATGAGGATGTAAGCATTCTTCCAAGATTCTGGTACTCTTCGCGTCAGAAGACACCTCGTAAACAGGGTCGCTAGTTTTTCTAACACAATGTGTCCTTCATCTTTAGGCAGATCTGATGTTACGTGTTCCCCACCAGCAGCTTTGCCTCTTCGCATGCTCTCCAAGGCTTTTCTGACTTCTTCTATCATTACTGGTGGGGTGTCATCTGGACTACCGCTAGTTCTTAAACAATGATCGTGGTTGTCCCGGCTACTGTACAGATATTTGTAAAACTCCTCCGCTAATTTAACAATCATATCCCACATGCATACATCAATTTGCTATAGCATACAGAGCACCAAATGACATTCGACCACATCTGCCTGCCAGAGCCCCCTCTTCATATCACAATGATCTCCACCCCCCACCCAAAAAAAAGAAAGAAAAGAAAATTCTACCTACGCGCCTTGGCGTAGTTCACGTGACTGGTTGGCACGTCAGTTAGAGAAAGAGGAAGCCTTCGTTCCCGTCACGCGAGCAGCCAAGCAGGAGAATAGAATCAAACACCCGTAAAGCAGAAAGCGCCGTAGGATTGCTCCGCCGGTTTTGCAATAAGAATTCAGGGATGCGCAGGGATACGTTACTTATGATATACAAACTTTACGTACGCCCAATTCTGGAGTTTGGCTGCGTTCTGTTTTCTGGAAGTGCTGAGTACAAATTAAGACCACTTATATTGCTAGAAAGGCAAGCTCTGCGGCTGTGTCTCGGACTACCTAGGTGTGTAGCGAATAGCGTGCTTTATTTGGAAGCTAGAATTATTCCACTTGATGCTAGATTTCGACAGCTTACTGTGCAAACATTTTTAAAACTTTACGATGCACCCCTCTTCTGTTCTCAGACAGTGTTCATCAAACATCCAGTTTCTTTCTTTCAGCGCCCGTGGTCTCGTTATCAAAGACCCCAAGTCATTTTCGTCGAGTCTCTGTTATCAAATCTTCACGTTTCCCTCCGGCATTTAACTCCCCAAACCCAATGCTCGGTGCCAGTTGACTTAATTTTCGATGATATTTTTCCAAAAAATGCCAAGTTACTTCCAAAGCATGTTCTGGAGGGCCTCCTTCAAGACCATCTAAGTCATTTTCCTAAATACGTAGTAATTTCGACGGACGCAACGCAAAATCTTCAGAAGGCTGGAGTAGGTATTTTTTCTCATCAGCTTAATTGGTCTTTTGCGCTCCGATTGCCTGACTTCACACCAATTTATCTCGCAGAATTCCTGGCTATTACATTGGCTCTTCGAAAACTAAATTATCAGCAATCAAAAGCTATTATTATTTCGGATGCTTTGTCTGTATGTACACATCTAACGTCCGCAAAGAAGTCTCCTCTTCTCAGGATATTTTGGTCTCTCGTACCGCATAGCCTATCACAAGTTCGGTTTATTTGGGTCCCCGGGCATGCTGGAATTGAACTAAATGAAATTGCTGATTCGCTCGCTTCGGCATCTTTAAATTTCCCTGTGGTGCCAGTAGCTCCACAGTTTCCTTTTATTACTGCCGAACGATTCAAACGCCTGTTAATCTTAAAAATGAACAAAACGTCGCTTCTACAATCTGAAGAATTTCGGCACTTGCAATTCACATGGAACACCGCAAAATGCCTTTCCCGTCAATGTGAGGTGACCCTCACAAGCTTTCGCTGTAGAATTCCTCTGTTAAATTTTTATCTCAACAAATCAGGATTTTCATTAACTAACCTATGTGTAGTTTGCAATGAACCGGAAACAATAGATCACTTTCTTCTCACATGCCGCCGCTTCGCCTCACTGCGCCGAATAATTCTTGAAAGACCGATTGGTATGCTCGGATTGCCAGTCAATACATCCACCGTATTATCGTTTGGAGCCAGTCAGTTGGGTGTGGGCCACAGTGCTATTCTGTCAGCGCTACATAAATTCATTCAGGCAACCGGAAGGATACGCTGCTAGTGGTACTGCCAGATATATCCAATTCTTTCTTCCCCTTCCTCATTCTTGTTAATTCGTTTTATATATTCTGTTTTATCGTATTCTTCTACAATTTTATCACGATTTTTTAAAGGAACATTATTATTGTTTCTGTCTAATTTCTCTTTATTTTTTAGCAAGCGTTATAAAAATTATCCATCATGAGGTACAGTGTGGCCAATCCCCCATGTGGGTATGAGCCAAAATCTTCTAGGAGACAAGACAAGACAAGAAGGAAGAAGAGGAGGCGCTGCTGCAGTGCAAAGTGGGTGTATGCCACAGCACGAGAACAAGAACGAGTCTTTCATTTTGGAACCGACACTGTGGTTACCACCGTGGGTCGCACTTCGAAAAGGTACCCCCTGCAGCGTGAAAAGGTCGCGCCATCCGTGTGTGGAAGAGAGGGTGCGAGAATCGCGGTGCGTGAAAGGCCTGCTAACCCCTGCGACATGACGACGCCACCAGAGAAGGCTCCGGACGCCGTGGCTAGCACCAGCACCGCGACTGAGGAGAACGACGACGATACCGACAACGAGTTAATCAGCGCGTACGTCGATGTCTCAAGCGACTACGAGAGCGACAACGACGAGACTGACAAGTCGTCTGCAGCGGCGATGAATTTCGCGATAAGCACCGCCGCGTTCCTCGCAAAGTCGACTGACGCCTCAACAGCCGCTGCCCACTCCTCCGCGCTCAACCTGAATGCAACCCTCCAGCCATCGGCGAGCAAGACGAACCCCTGGCAGCCGCACGTCTGCGAGTACGAGGAGACGACACCGCAGTGCCGGTTGCGGGTCAAGCGCGACATCATGGACCTCCTCAACGACCCGCTGCCGGGAGTGTACGTCGCGCCGGCGGAGCACAATATCACCGTGATGGACGCGCTGGTGCTGGGCCCCGATGACACGCCGTACGGGGGCGGGTTTTTTCACTTCGTGATACAGTGCCCGCCCGACTACCCGATCAAACCACCCCGCGTTCGCTTCATGACCACCGGCAACGGCTGCGTGCGCTTCAACCCGAACCTGTACGAGTGTGGCAAGGTGTGCCTCAGCATACTGGGCACTTGGACAGGGCCGGCATGGAGCCCCGCGCAGTGCATCGCCAGTGTGCTCCTCTCGATCCAGTCGCTGCTCTGTGAAAACCCGTTCCACAACGAGCCGGGCTACGAGACCGAGAGGAGGCCGGGGGACTCCAAGCGGTACAACCTCATCGTGCAGCACGAGACAATCCGCGTGGCCGTGTGCGACGCCATCGAGGCCTGCCTCAATGGATCTTCGACTTGCCCAGCTCCCCAGAGGGAGGTGATGCTCAAGACATTTCCGGACTACTACGACAAGTACGAGGCGGTTGTCGTGTCCAACGAAGATCTAACGGGCATGTTCATGGAAGATCCCTTTGGCGCCAAGAGGGGGCAGTTTCAGTACAAGACTTTGCTCAAGAGACTTCAGGCTTTGAAAGGACGAGTGCAAGAGTGGTTAAATGCTACGCGTGAACGGAGCCAATGAGCGGCTGAACTTCTGTGTTGCTGCCCCAGAAAAGAGTCAGTGGTTGAATCTGTAACGGTTTTTTTTTTTCAATTTCTGCGGAGTTATCTCGGGACTGAAGTAAAAGAAGACAAGCACATTAAAGAATCTGCACTCCGCCTGTTACATTGACGTTATATTTGATTCGGAGTCGTTCGTTTAGACATTTAATTGCGTTATGGAAATGCAAATTACTAATAAAGATAATGGAACAACACAGCGCTGTTGTTTTTGTGCCGTCGAACAAAGCATGATAAATGTTACGTCTGTACAGCCGCTTGTGACTGTAGACGATTTATTAAAGGACAGGAAACGTGAACAAGTTCAAAAGCGTAGCCCAGGCGTTGGAGTCACTCCTGGCCAGCGTTCGACGCCAGGCCCGCGCTCGTGCCACCGCGCCAGTGCCGCCGCGCGCACTTCGTTAATGTCGTCTTCTAAGGCGACATGTCACTCTTCCTCCCTTAGACGAAGTCTCCATAGCGGTCTGGAGGTCGCCTAACCTCTGGTGGTCGCAGTTGCCGAGTGGCCACTGCCTGTGACGTCGACGGTTGCGAGGGAGTGTGATCTTGCATCTCGGGCGAGTCAGGCGGTTGAGCAGCTGAGCTCGATGGTGTCTCTTCTGGCGTTGCGTCCAAGAGATCGTCAGCTGCGCTCCAATCTGTCCGCGATTGGGTTGTTTGTCTGGTCTGACTCGTTTTCCTCATGTGATTGAGGTGACGCCGAACCTTTCCTTGGTCGCTTTTTACAAGCCAGGATCGTGGTCCGACGCGGCGCAGTATTTCGCCTTCAATCCAATCTGGCTTTTTCAAAAACTGCCGGATAAGCACTCTATCCCCTATAGCGAAGCGGCGTGATTTTTGCAATGCCTCCTGGCTCTCAGGACTTCGCTTATTCGTCTCCCGCTTAAGAAGATCGAGAGGGCAGAGCAATTCTCGTCCGAACATCGCTCTCGCCGGTGTCATACCTGTGGTAGTGTGTATTGTCGTGTGCTGCCGATACAGAAATCTTGCAAGTCGGCACTGTATGGACTTGTCTGCATCTTTCAACAGCGCTCTTTTCAGCTCCGCCACATAGCGTTCTGCCTGGCCGTTTGTTGCCGGATGATATGCTGGTGAGGTTGCAGCCTGTATGCCGTTCGACGCATAGAACTGCTTGATCTCGTTGGAGATGAATGCTTTTCCGTTGTCGGAGATGACCTTTCGGGGAATGCCGAACGTTGCAAAGAGGCTTCGGAGCACGTCGATTACAGCCGCGGATGTTGCTTGTGTCACGTGCCGGACTTCCACCCACTTTGTGTATGCGTCCACAACAACCAAGTAGGTGCGTCCGAGTAGTGGCCCCGCGAAGTCAACGTGCACCGTGTTCCATGCTGTCTGGGGACGGTCCCACGTAGGAATAGGAGCTTTGGGTGGGCTCTTTTGCGTTGCTTGGCATTCACGGCACTGTCGCACCGTTTCCTCGATCACCTTGTCCATTCCGGGCCACCATACGTAGCTCCTTGCGCACTTCTTCATGGCTACCATGCCTCTGTGACCAGCATGCAGAAGTGCCAGAACACGGGCTCGTGCTGAGCTCGGTATGATCACTCGGGATCCAAGTGTGATGCACTCGCGATGTAGTGCTAGTGCGGTCGCTCGTCGTCGGTAAGGAGCAAACTCATCTCCAGTGAGTTTCTCCACTGTACCATCCTGCACTGCCTTGTACAACCTCTGCATGATGCTGTCTTGTTGTGTCAGGCGTGCTATCTCGGCAGCAGTCAACGGAGGTCTCGATAAAGCTTCGAACAATAGTACGTCACCTGGAGGCCAGGGTTCATCGAGACGTTCTTGTAATGGCAAACGGCTCAACGCATCCGCGTTTTGATGGTTCTTGCCACGCCTGTAGATTATGCTGTAGTCATACGCCGATAACTTGATGCACCATCTGGTCATCCGTGGAGAAAGGACTTGAGCCGTTGGCTTTTGTGGACCCAGTATGCCGAGCAGTGGTTGGTGGTCAGTGACGAAAGTCACCTTTCTTCCCGCAATATACTTGTGGAACTTGTGGGCTGCAAACACCACAGCAAGGCCTTCTCTGTCCAATTGAGCATAATTGCGTTCTGCCGGTCCTAGCGTCCGAGATGCAAAAGCGATTGGCGCCTCTCTATTCTGGTCATCACGTTGAGACAGAACAGCTCCTATGCCATATGGTGAAGCATCACAAGAGACAAGAAGCTCCTTCTGTTCGTCGTAGTGTGCCAGTACGGTCTGACTGAGCAGCAATGCCTTAAGCTTGTCAAAGGCTTCTTGATGCTTTGTCTCCCATCTCCACGTGGCGTCCTTCTGAAGAAGCTGATATAGGCAGCTGGCAACTGTTGCCCTGTTCTTCAAGAATCTGTCGTAGAAAGCCAGCATTCCGAGAAATGATTGAAGCGCTTGTTTGCAGTTTGGTGCTGGAGCGTCCGTTATGGCTCGAACTTTCTCTTCGTTTGTGTGGACGCCTGTCTCGTCGATTCGGTGTCCCAGAAAGAAAACTTGTCGCACCGCAAAGCAGCACTTGTTTTTTCCGAGGCGCAGATTGTAGTTTCGTAGCCTCTTCAGCACTTCTTCCAGTCTCTCGGCGTGTTCCGTGGCGTCTTTCCCACTGATGATGACGTCATCTAGGTATGCGCACACGCCTGTGATGCCTGACAGCATTGTCTCCATAAAACGTTGAAAAATGGCTGGGGCTGCAGAAATTCCGAAAGGCAATCTCTTGACCCTGTATAGTCCCTTCAGCGTGTTCAGGGTCAATATCTCTGCTGTCTCTGGCGTCACGTGAAGTTGCTGGTACGCTTGTGCTAAATCCAGGGTGCTGAAGACCTTGCCTCCCCTCAAGTGGCTGAGCACTTCATCAGTTGAGGGAAGTGGGTAGTCTGCCTTCTTTGATACCTGGTTCACTGTGCAACGGTAGTCGCCGCATATTCGCAACGAGCCATTTTTCTTTCGAACCAGTACGAGAGGCGTTGCCCAATCCGAATGCTGTGCTGGCTCGATTATGCCTTGACTTTGCAGTCGATCCAATTCTGCTTCTACAGCTGACCGGAGCGCGAAAGGAACCGGCCGTGCTTTTAGGAACTTTGGTTTCGCTCCTTCCACGAGGTCTAGTTGTACCGCTGGACCGATGTGTCCTGATATGTCCTCGTCGAATACAGATTGGTACTTGTCGAGAAGCTTCGAAACAAGTTCATCGCCGGATACATCATTGATGCCCGTGATCTGTATACCCAGGTGAGGAAACCAGTTTCGTCCAAGGAGGTTACAACCTGCTCCCTTGATGACAACAAGTGGTAGTGTCATGGTCTTGTTTCCGCGCGTAACAATCACCGTTGCACATCCGAGAACTCGAAGAGACTGTCCTGACCATGTGCGTAGGAGAATGTTGTCGGTCTGAAGCCGTGGTCGATCATCTGTCCACGTAGCTTTGAACGTGACCTCACTGATGAGTGTGCAGGCTGCACCCGAGTCGACTTCAAAATCCAAGAACTTGCCATGTACGCGTAGCCGAGTCATGACCTTCTGTGTGCTGGACGCGTTGGTTACGGTGTTGAGCTCGTAAAGGGCCACGTCTGATGAGTCCTGCTGAGTCGTCACTGGTGCTGAGGCAGCTGTCGAAGTTCCTTGTTGGGGATATTCGATGCTGTTGCTCGTTTTTGCTTCTTTCCGCTTTTTCAGACAGGCTTTTTCAATGTGTCCTCGTTTCTTGCAGTAGTTGCAGGAGACTGTCTGGAACTTGCAAGTGTCCGGATTATGTAGCGCGTTACAACGCCAACAGCGTTGTTTCTTCTTTTGGGCAGAGGCACTAGAGTGACCTTGGTTGTCTATCTTGCATGTGCTTATGCAGGATTCGTGAAACTCTTTAAATTCGGTTTTCACGCGTTTCTGGTCTTCGATGGCGTTTTCAGCTCGCAGTGCAAGGTCGAAAGCTTTCTTGAACGTCAAGTCCTTTTCTGCGAAGAGCCGTTGCTGGACCTGCTCGTTCCGAAGACCGCAAACGAAACGATCACGCAGCATGACGTCCATAGGCAGCATTGTCGGATTCGCTGCCGTGTCTGCGCTTGTCCCGAAATTGCAATCTGCTGCTAGCTTCTTGAGCGCCGTGACGTAATCACTGACCGTTTCGTCGTGCTTTTGGTCACGTCGCTGGAATCGTGCCCTGCAGAAGACTTCAGACGGTTGTGGATCGAAGTGAGCCTTGAGCATCTTGACTATGTCCTCGTAGCTCACTTGGTTGGGCTGCTTGGGTTGAACGAGGGCGCAGACGATGTCATAAGTCTGTTCCCCGCACAGCGTTAGCAGATGAGCACGTTTCTTCGATGCGTCTGTAATCTCGTTAGCCTCGAAGAAGAACTGTAGCCTCCCATACCAGGATCTCCAGGAGCTGGGGCTGCCGCTGAATTCGGGTAGCCGACCGAAGTCGGGCGTCGCCATGTTATTTCCTTGACGTCGGTGGAGTGCCGATGAGTCGATCCAGTCTTCCTCGTCGCCAACTGTTACGTCTGTACAGCCGCTTGTGACTGTAGACGATTTATTAAAGGACAGGAAACGTGAACAAGTTCAAAAGCGTAGCCCAGGCGTTGGAGTCACTCCTGGCCAGCGTTCGACGCCAGGCCCGCGCTCGTGCCACCGCGCCAGTGCCGCCGCGCGCACTTCGTTAATGTCGTCTTCTAAGGCGACATGTCAATAAATCTGACGAAAAAAAGGAAATTAAAATCAATGGTAAAATAACAATTTATCATCAACTTAAATACGAGATAAGGCCATTCCTCACCGCCCATGAAGGTGCGTATGGTGTGGTATGAAAAACTTTATTTAGGTCCATCGGGGTGGGAACTAGCACGTAGCGGGCCGCTCCCACATCGGGACAAATGGGCCTAACTTCTCCGTCATGTCGTGGGCCCGTTGGAGCTTCCCACTTGGACAATAAAACGTTTTCAACCCGAAATGGAAAGCACTGCCAGAGCATATAATCTAATTTGGCAAAGTCTGAGCAAAGCACGCATCAGTGTGACGCCTGAATTTCTGGAAAAATTTTGTGCAAGAGTTCGAGACTGCGATATGCCCCGACAAAAATTTTTCTTCAGGATAACAGAAATATTTTTGGGGGAGGGATGCAGCTGCCTATTTTTCAACTTTGTATGCCACAGTCGAAAAAATTTAGGGGGGGGGGGACGGGTCTTGTGTGCCACTTCCTGGCTATAGCCTATATGTCACTGCGTATTTGTATAACCTTTGTTATACCTGAACCCTCTTTGTGAGTCTCCACGTTTCTGCTCCGTAGCTAAGCACCAGCAAGATGCAGACAGACAGACAGACAGACAGACAGACAGACAGACAGACAGACAGACAGACAGACAGACAGACAGACAGACAGACGGACGGACAGACAGACAGACAGACAGACAGAACAACAGACAGACAGACAGACAGACAGACAGACAGACAGACAGACAGACAGACAGACAGACAGACAGACAGAATAGGGCATAGAGCACGAACAAGAAAATTAGAAGCAAGACTGAAAGTTGGGCTTGTTGGGATACATTAAGGACAGAAATAGCGCACAAACTCACGGGACGAAGAGAAGAGAGTCAGCGCTTGTTTGTGTCTCTTCTCTTCGTCCCGTGAGTTTGTGCGCTGTTTCTGCCCTTAAGAAAATTAGTTAAATATCGTAGAGTTAGGTGCTCCCTACAGGTGAACAACAAAATAAGTACACATATTTACAAAAGTGATTGTGTATACCTAAATAAGGCATAGCAGGGAGGTAGTGTCGTAGCAAGAGCCCAGGCTCCTCCCTCTCTCATCTGATTTTTTTTTCATGCGAAGCATTTCTTGGTGAACTTCGGGAACTTTCACCGTATCTGTCTATTTAGCAGCATACGTTTAAGTGCTCTCGCGTGCACCCCCTGAACTGGACATAAGCGATTATTAGGATGGGAGGGTAAGATGGATTGACGAACATGACGCGCTAGTCAAGACATGGATAATGTCACAATACCGTCGTGTACGTCATCAAACAATTCCCGCCAGACAGTTTCACATACCCACGGGCGGGTATGTGCCGCTGCTATCCTCGTATGTACCAATGGAGATTGACACTTAGTATGTATACCAAGGAATGACGAGAACACACAAGGGCGATTTTAGCATGCTAACGTTAAGAAATACCCAACTTCGGTAGCGTCGACCCTACGAATGCAAAGAATAAATACCACGGTCCCAGCTAGAATCCAACCCAGGCATTCTGCGTGGCAGTGAAGCATCTTACCACACAGCTACGCCATGTCTCGAAACTTCGATTCAAATAGACGCTAACCTTCGTGAAAACGTCTATGGTGGTTGCAGGGCTGCCCACCCATTTTTATAAACATTACATATGTACTCTTTTGATACAGCCGTCACGTCGGGTTAACGTCAATTGTGGTTAGGTGCCCTGCGCTGTAGTTCAATTTTGTAGAGTGGCCAGGGCCAACATTGTCGCGAGCATCAGCGCTTCATATCAGCTTCTGGTGCTGCTAATACGCATGTTCGAGTTGGCGTCGTTGCGCAAATGCAGACAACTGATTATGTAAGCATCTGGAACTCTTCTACATATGTCTGTGCGTGTAACATTCGTGCATATATTAGCGTCATTTTATGACGTGTCGCTCAATAAAAAAAATTGCCCGCAGCTTCCCTCGGGGGAACACTGAGGAGGATGCGGAGCATATAATTGGTTAACGGGGTGTTAAAGTGCGACTTACTTGGGTCGATGGCTAAATTGGTTAACGTGGTTGTGAAATGGGGTGTTAAATTGCGACTTACTTGGGTCGATGGCTAAATTGGTTAACGTGGTTGTAGGAGGGGGTGTTAAATGAGTCAACACGTACACACGTATGCGAAAGGGCGGCGCTGGTCGAAGGGACGTCGATCATTGTGTTTGTGGATTCGTTGGAATTCATTTCACCGCGACCTTGGACGTCGACGCGCCGTACAAACCAACCGACGAGCGGCAACTGAGCGAGCGAGCGCCGACCTTGAGTATATATACAGCGCGACGGCGCATGCACTGTCAGCTGTTGAATGTTCTCGAAGCGCGACGGTGCATGCGCGTCCACTGGAGAATCAGGAGAATTGTAGAATGTTCTCGAAGGGGAGAAGCGCGCGCGGCACAGATGGTGGGTGACGGTGCATGCGCGCGTCAGCTGTCGAATGTTCGAGAAGGGGGAGAAGCGCAACGGCGCATGCGCGCGCGTCAGCTGCCGATGTTCTCGAAGCGCGACGGCGCATGCGCGCGCGTCAGCTGCCGATGTTCTCGAAGCGTGACGGCGCATGCGCACTACATTATACAGCTAGCGAGTGTTCGTGAAGAGGAGAAGCGCACGCGGTGTGTAGAGGAGGAAGGGTGCACATATGGTGGAGGAGTGAAGCGCGCGCGGTGTGTAGAGGAGGAAGGGATGCACAGATGGTGGAAGAAGGAGGAGGAAGCTTGCGGACGGCGCCGCACTACAAGCCTCGAGTATTAGATGCTCCGCATCTAAAATTGCAACATGGTCACCTTCCTTCCGCATGCTTTGCATAACGTCAATTCTCAAGTACGTGGGATCTGCCATTTTTTTTTTCTATAGCATCATCATCATCAGCCTGACTACGTTCACTGCAGGACAAAAGCTTCTTTCAATTTCCGCCAGTCAACTTGGTCTTGTGCTTGCTGCTGCCAATTTATCCCCGCAATCTTCTTAATCTCATCTGCCCACCGAACCTTCTGTCTCCCCCTATCCTGCTTGCCTTCTCTGGGAATTGATTGATTGGTTGATTGATTGGTTGATTGATTGATTGATTGATTGATTGATTGATTGATTGATTGAATTATATGTAGGGTTTAACGTCCCAAAACCACTATATTATTATGAGAGACGCCGTAGTGAAGGGCTCCGGAAATTTTGACCGCCTGGGGTTCTTTAACGTGCACCCAAATCTGAGTACACGGGCCTACAACATTTCCGCCTTCTTCGGAAATGCAGCCGCCACCGCCGCGATTCGATCCCACAACCTTCGGGCCAGCAGCCCAGTACCTTTGCCACTAGACCACCGCGGCGGGGCCCTTCTCTGGGAATCCAGTTAGTTGCCTTCAACGACCAGCGGATATCCTGTCTACGTGCTACATTCCAGGCCTATGTCAATTTCTTCTTCTTGATTTCAACTATGATATCCTTAGCCCCGGTTTGTTCCCTAATCCGCTCCTCTCTCTTCTTGTCTCTTAAGGTTATACCTACCAATTTTCTTTCCATTGCTAGCTGGGTCATCCTCAGTTTAAGCTGAACACTCTTTGTAAGGCTCCACGTTTCTGATCCGTAGCTATGCACCGGCAAGATGCAGCTGTTCTATACCTTGCTCTTGACGGATAGTGGCAATGTACCTGTCGTGATATGAGAGTGTTTGCCAAATGTGCTCCACCCCATTATTATTCTTCTAGTTACTTCAATCTCGTGGTTCGGCTCCGCGGTTATTACCTGTCCTAAGTAGACGTAGTCTTTTACAAATTCAAGTGCATTAATACCAATCTAGAAGCGCTGCTCGCTTCCGAGGTTGTTGTACATTTCTTTCGTTTTCTGCAGATTAAGCTTAAGACCTACCTTTCTGCTCTCCTTGTCTGACTCCGTCATGATGAGTTGCGATTCGTCCCCTGAGTTACTTAGTAATGCAACGTTATCGGCGAAGCAAAGAATACTAAGGCAGTCTTTATTTACTCTAATACCTATCTGTTCCCATTCTAGGGTTCTGAAAACCTCCTGTAAGCACGCGGTAAATAGTATTTGGGAGATTGTATCCAACTGCCTTACACCCTTCTTGATTGGTATTCTGTTGATTTCTTTATGAAGCAATATGGTAGCAGTTGATCCCCTCTGGATTCTTCCCGGGATGTTTATGTATGTTTCATCGACGCCCTGATTCCGCATTGTCTGCATGACTACTGATATTTCTACTGAATCAAACGCCTTCTAGTAATCTATGAAGTTTGTGCAAAGTGTTTGATTATATTCTGAGCATTTATCTCTTACCTGATTGATAGCATGAATGGGGTCGATTGTTGGGTAGCCTGTTCGAAATCCTGCTTGGTCCTTTGCTTGATTGAATTCTAATTTTACCTTAATTCTGTTAGCAATTACCTTTGTAAATAGCTTGTATACTACGGAGAACAAGCTGATAGGCCTGTAATTTTTCAAGTCCTTCCCTATCGGAAAAAAACAAATGGTGGGCATGGTGGAAACCACCACCCACCATTATAGTGTATTAATGTAGTGGGTGAATGGTGGGAAACGCCCACCATGGCGCATGGTGGGTATGGTGGGTGCTGCAGTGCCGGCAACACTTGAGCGCGAAATGACGTCAGAATCACCGTGACGAGCTGCCACAAAAAATAAAAAAGAATTCTACAAAAACAATATAAAAAACACCCGTCCCGTAAAAAAAACAAGGCGCCAAGGAGGATTGAACGTGCAACCTGCGAATTACCATTCGAAGACGCTAACCACTGCGCCACACAATTTTTTTTTCTTTATTTCCGGTAAACTTCACAAACGGGTTACTAAGAAATATTACAATTCACTACATACAATACAAAAAAACTTAAAACTTAACTATAACACATCGCATCCTAGAATTCCTTCATGGTCAGTAGGGCTTCTACCCTTTCTACCCACAAAGGTACACATTCGTCTGTTCTTACTACCTCAAGAAATCTTGAGATGCTTTCCTTAAAATACTCTCTTGCTGGTCTTCTGTCTGGGTCACAATGAAATCCAGCCATTCTAGAGCGCCATATACTGTGCAAGGCAGTCATCATGAGAAAATCGAAAGGTAATCCATCCTCGTTCTCTATTGCCAAATACCTGATACCATGAGGGTCTAACGGAAACTCTTTTTTGATTGTCCTTTGTAATACGTCCCAAAAATAAACTCCTTCCCAACAGTGCAGGAAAACATGGTCAATAGTTTCCGGTTTCTTACAGATTAGACAGTGAGATCCCCAAGGCATATAAAACCCACGCTCCTCTAGGAAGGTTCTTATAGGAAGTGTTCCAGTGTGTAATTTGAAAAAGAACGTTTTCGCGCTTGGAGCTGCTGGCATTTTTTTTACTCGTTTAAGTACGTTCTGACCCTTGCGTGCTGTATATAGCGCTCTGTACAGTGGGACGGGAAGCATCGTGTCACATAAATCTTTGTACAGTTTTTTCTTTCCAACAGACCACAGGTAGTCAGTTGAAAAGCGAACACACAAAAACCGCACGCTGGCCACTACTTCCTTCATGTATCCTTGCACAGCCCCTGGGGTAACATGGGTGCTCACAACAAACTCGGGCAACAGTCTACTTAGTCTTGTTTGACACACTGTTAGTAGGAAAGGATCTCTCGTCTCACGAAAAAAGAAAAACCTATTTACTAACTGTTTGATAAACAGATGTCCTAGCCCAAGGCCTCCACACTTCACCCGTCTAAACAAATTCGTGCGACTGCACCTTTCCCAGTTAGACCCCCACACAAATATTGCAAACACCCGATGTAATTTTTGCACATTGACCCGGGAACAGTACAGCACTTGCATCACATACCACAGCTTAGACACAACAAACCAGTTGCATGCAGTAGCCCTAGCAAACATGGACAGATAAGTTGCATTCCACCTATTCGCTTTTTCTTTAATTTCTTTCGTTTGCTGTGTCCAATATTCGTCAGTACTTTTGTATGACTCGAGCGGTACTCCAAGATATTTAACTGGCGTTCTTGTCCATTTAATGGCTGCGAAAAATTCTGGTGTTGAAGGCCAATATCCATGCCAGAAGCCGAGGCATTTACCCCAGTTTATGTGGCTTCCTGTAACCTCGGCGAAATATTTAGAAACTCTGATTGATTCTTCAATACCGACATAGGTAGTGCTACAAATCGCAACATCATCAGCGTATGCGAGTAGTTTGACCTCTGAAGATTGTACTCTAAACCCATTAATGATGTCATTCTGCAATATCGACTGACATAAAGTTTCAATATAGATGCAAAACAAAAGTGGACTAACAGGGCAACCTTGACGCACTGAGCGCTCGATTCTTATGGGGGGGCCCAATGTCTTGTTGATAATTAGTCTCGTACTACCGTTCCGATATGCCATGGCTACTCCGTCAATAATTATCTTACCAACATTAATGTGCTTCAATACTTCAAACAAAAGAGCGTGGGAAACGCAATCAAACGCTTTCTCCAGATCCAGCTGGAGTATGGCCACACGAGCATGACAGGTGTCAACGCATTCGAGCACGGATCGCATTTTATGAACGTTAGTAACTATGGACCGACCTTTTATTCCACACGTTTGGTGTGGACCGACGATATCTTTTACTACTGACTGAAGTCTGGCCGCCAAAATTTTCATTAATATTTTGTAGTCAACGTTTGTAAGTGCGATTGGCCTGTACGCTGTGACGTGCCTAAGCTTTTCAACCTCGTCTGTTTTCGGAATCAGAACGGTACGCGATTCACCAAAGGATGGTGGTAATTTCTTTTCCTCATATGCCTCATTAAAAACGCCCGCAAGTATTGAAGACAATTCGCTTTTAAAACATTTGTACCACTTGGCACAAAGACCATCTGGTCCTGGAGATTTCCCAGGATTTAACTTATTAATCGCCCGTTCCACTTCAGATGCAGATATAGATAATTCCAAAGCGTTTTTCACTTCCTCACTCACTTGCGGCATGAGTCCTAAATATTCGTCTTTAAATCTTTCTAGGTTTGCCTGTCTACACGCAAAAAGGTTTTCAAAATGACTTGAAAATACGGATAAAATGCTGTCCGTATCAGTTACTTCGCGACCATCCTTCTCTATTTTCTCGATATGATTCCGTCGAGCGTTCGTTTTCTCCACCCCTAACGCTCTTTTGGTTGGCGTCTCTCCAGCCGTTAAAGCCTCGGCCCTAGCACGGACGAGTGCACCGCGGTAGCGTTCCTCGTCATACAGTGCAAGTTTCTGCTTAATATTGCGTATGTCAATTTTATACTCTCCCGGTTGTCTGCACTCCAAGTCTACTAGTCTTTCCAAAGTCTTTCGGAGTTCTTTTTCTTTCTTTTTCCTTTCATAACTCAATGCGCAAGAACGATCAATAGCTTTTATTTTTATTTGCTGCTTGAACTCTTCCCATTGTTCTGCAAGTTTAGCTCCATCATCCATTTTTATTTCATTGATGCAGTTCATAACCTGATCTAGGAAATATTCGTCAGTGATCAGAGTGGAATTCATCTTCCACAGCTCCCATGAGAAAGTTCCACCTTGTGTTTTCTCTCCCATATCACATTTAACTAAACAATGATCACTAAAGTGTATTGGGTAAACAGCATATGTCTTGCAGTGGGCTATTAATTCAAGCGACACGTAAATGCGATCAAGACGCGCATGGCTATTCCCCTGAAAATGTGTGAAACGCACCTCCCGCGTTCCCTCCATACAGCTGCCCACGTCTTCTAACTCGAATTGAGTAACTACGTCCGCTAGCGTCCTACTACTTTTATCGTAATTGACGCGTCCATTTGCTCGATCTCGCCCGTTGAGGACGCAGTTAAAATCACCAAGTAATACAGATTTCCTTTCCAAAGTGAAGTGCTGCTTTAGGCTTGAAAAAAAAAAGTGATCGCTCCTCACAAATGGTTGGTGCATAAATACACACTATACGCCACTGACATTCATTGAATACAAATCACAGGAAACCAATCTACCAGATGGGCAAGCGAAGGTATCTTGCACTACCAGACCCGGTAACTTCTTAATGAACAAAACGCAGCCTGCAGACGTGCCTATTGCTTGACTTACAACTGCGTGGTAACGCGCCGTAAACCTCAGCACCATGCCCCGGGTCCCCTCCTCACCGTCTACTTTTGTTTCTTGTACAGCAAGTACATCCAGATCATGATCCACAAGTAGCCTGTAGACTTGGCTCTGTTTCCGCTTGGCGGCGAGACCTCGAACATTTAACGTTGCCACTCTAAGTTTCGGTACAGCAGCCATGTCTACACAGTGAAGAAGTTAGCCCGGGGCACGGTGCTTACCTTCGGCGTCTAGCATAGAGCTAGACATCTTCGGAGCCTCCAGGTGGACCCGTGCCACTGGAGGACAAAGGTGGCCAGTGATTGTCCGATATCGGGTTGGGACGCAGCCTTGTGGTGCTGCGTCTGAACGAAGTCGCCTTCGCAGGTGGCCCCTCTACTTGCTTTTCGCTGGACGCCTCACGCCGTCCTGCAGACTGCTCGCGGGGTCTTTTGCTTGGCGCCCCACCACTGATATTCTCGCACGACACCGGGAGTTCGGTTAATTCCACCGGCTCAGGCTCCTTCGATGAGGTGCTTGTGAAGCCTTCTTCGATTTTGCCGGCTGGCTCTTGAGTAACCAGCTCCCCAGATGCTATGTCTGCTTTGGCTGTTGGTTCATCACCACCAGTCGGTGTAACTGTACCTGTTGAAGGTTCAGGGTTCACCGCGTCGCCTGCGCCTTTCGCCGCGTCTTCAGCCTCGGACACGTCCATCACCAACTCAGCTGTGTCGTCACCTTCGGCTGATCCGATAGCCGATGCGTACGTGCGCATGCACGCATCTTCGCTGTGGCCGAACCGCCGACAACGCGAGCATCGGGGAACCTTGCACTCTCTTCTAACATGACCGGTACCTTGGCAGCGCAGACACTGCATTGGCCGACCAGGTGCAACCACAAGTGCCAGTTCACCAGCCACCCTGATTTGATGGGGGAGATCTTCAACCTTCACGCCACTCTTGAGCTTAAGAAGCACAGTCCGTGTGGTTGAACCCTTGTCGCTGACACCCTGAACACGCCAATGCTCCCTTGTGACTTGTACGACCTTCCCATAAGCCGCCAATGCCGTTCGCACGTCTTCATCGTTGACGCCGTACAGCAGCCAATGAAGACGCAGCCGCACCTGCTGATCCTGGGGGTCTACGATGATGCAGCGTCGGCCCTTGACTTTCAACTCCTTCACATCCAGCAAGCGTTTCGTAGCGTCCGCGTTGTTCATGGTGACTGCCCAGACATGATTTATCTGGTAGGCCCCCAGTGCCAACACCTCCGGCAGCAGTCCTGTAGGTCCGAGCGCGTCTCGGAAATCTTCGACTCGATACGGTCTGCCGCGCACATCACCGTGTAAAAACACAGTGTTTTGCGCGACGCGTCCCTTGGGCAGTGGTGGCAAAATAATCTCATATCCTGCGTCTTGGTCTTCGGTCATCCTGTTACCGCGGCTAGTATGTGCCGCAAACGCCGCTCCTACGGAGCACATGATTCTTGCGTCCGACGCGCGTGAGTGCCGACGAAAGAATGACCACTGCGCCACACAAACATGACGTGGACTGTGTGTTAAATACTTAGTTGGCATACAAACTTAAGGCTCAACTTAAGTTATGTTTGTCGTGTACACAACATAGACAAGATCTACACCCGCTACTAAAAATTGCACATTTATTAAACACAACCACCTGCGGCCTGTAACGATTACCACTATGTTAATGGCACTAGTGCTATTTTTTTACAATTCACAACTTCAAGAAAGTAAACCAAGTGGACTGGGGAGCAGCGACAGTTTACCGGCGGGGTCTGCCAACTTTAATATCCGTTTCGCGCTCGTTCTAAAGGGCGACATCTGCTCACGCTTTATGACGCTTCTAGGCTCATTCCATAGGTACGCCCGCCTAATTTATTTGATTGAGTATTGGGATGCTTTTCGCGCAATGTAGAGGGCGGTCACGGCAGCGCAATGCTGTAGCTCTTTCGCTAAAGCAACAACTACATAACGGCTTGGTCAAAACGAATGCAGTGTGCCGGAAACATTACGCTATCATATTGGTTCACCAAGCACACAAATTGCCATGTCTGAGTTCTCGTACAAGAGCTAGAGAAGTGCCGGCGAGTGCGACCGGCGGCTGTCGGTGAGAAGACACTTAAGTACGTTCTCTGGGAGTGCTTTAATTGCGTCGCATCGATGTTTGTTGCTTCTTGAGCGGACACAATACACAATGAAAAATGCTTCATTTAGGTTAATTGATGCCATATGGCTGCGCTGTATTGTCATACTTAATCGTCGTAATCGTGTATTCTGAAACCCGGAAGCACGGATAACACAATTGTACGGGCTCGGTCACTAGGCCTAACCTTTGGTGGAAATCATGGTGGTAGAACATGTAGTGTACAGATCCCAGCTTGGTACACTATATAAATTGCCCGCCATTATAAGGCCACCCATCATCTGCTTACTGCTTACCAGCATTATCGCGATGGTGGGCAGAGCTTCTCAGCTTGGTACACCATGTGGCCCACCATAACAAGCAGCACCCATCATCTGCTTAGTGCTTCCCAGCATTATCGCAATGGTGGGAAGAGTTTCTCAGCTTGGTACACCATGTAGCCCACCATAATAAGCGCCACCCACCATATGCTTAGGGCTTCCCAGCATTATCGCAATGGTGGGCAGAGTGTCCCATTATTGCCCACTATCTAGCCTCTGCTTTCCACCGTCATTTCCGCTTTACCCATCATCTGTACACCATACCACCCAGTATGTCCCGGCATAACCACCATATTTTCCACTACGTCCCACCATAGCCATCATAATTTCCACCGTGCCCACTATTATTTCCACTACGCCCACCATGTTTTCAAGTATCCACCATGGCAATTTTTCCGATAGGGTTGTCCTCTCCTTTTTATGTATTAGGATGATGTTAGCAATCTTCCAAGATTCTGGTACTCTTCCCGTCAGGAGACACCTCGTAAACAGGGTCGCTAGTTTTTCTAACACAATGTGTCCATCTTTCAGCAGATCTGACGTTACGTGATCCCCACCAGCAGCTTTGCCTTTTTGCGTGCTCTCCAAGGCTTTTCTGGCTTCTTCTTCTATCATTACTGGTGGGGTGTCATCTGGACTACCACTAGTTCTTATACAATGGTCGTGGTTGTCCCGGCAATCGTACAGATATTTGTAAAACTCCTCCGCTAATTTAACTATCCTATCCCACATGCGCACGTAAATTTGTTATAGCATACAGAGCACCAAATGACATTCGACCACATCTGCCTGCCAGAGCCCTCTCTTCATTTCACAATGACCTCCACCACGCCCCACCAAAAAAAAGTAAGAAAAAATTCTACCTGCGCGCCTTGGCGTAGTTCATGTTACTGGTTGGCATGTCAGTTAGAGAAAGAGGAAGCCTTCGTTCCCGTCACGCGAGCAGCCAAGCAGAAGAAGGAAGAAGAGGAGGCGCTGCTGCCGCGAAAAGTGCGTGTATGTCACTGTACGAGAACAAGAACGAATCTTTCATTTTGCAACCGACGCCGTGGTTACCACCGTGGGCTCGCACTTCAAAAGGGTACCCCCTGCAGCGTGAAAAGGTCGCGCCATCCGTGTGCGGAAGAGAGGGTGCGAGAATCGCGGAGCGTGAAAGACCTGCCACCACCTACGACATGACGACGCCGCCAGAGAAGGCTCCGGACGCCGTGGCTAGCACCAGCACCGCGACTGAAGAGAACGATGACGATACCGACAACGAGTTAATCAGCGCGTACGTCGACGTCTCGAGCGACTACGAGAGCGACAACGACGAGACTGACAAGTCATCTGCAGCGGCGATAAAGTTCGCGATAAGCACCGCCGCGTTCCACGCAAAGTCGACTGACGCCTCAACAGCCGGTGCCCACTCCTCCGCGCTCAACCTGAATGCGACCCTCCAGCCATCGGCGAGCCAGACGAACTCCTGGCAGCCGAACGTCTGCGAGTACGAGGAGACGACACCGCAGTGCCGGTTGCGGGTCAAGCGCGACATCATGGACCTCCTCAACGACCCGCCGCTGGGAGTGTACATCGCACCGGCGGAGCACAATATCACCGTGATGGACGCGCTGGTGCTGGGCCCCGATGACACGCCGTACGAGGGCGGGTTTTTTCACTTCCTAATACAGTGCCCGCCCGATTACCCGATCAAGCCACCACGCGTTCGCTTCATGACCACCGGCAACGGCTGCGTGCGCTTCAACCCGAACCTGTACGAGTGTGGCAAGGTGTGCCTCAGCATACTGGGCACTTGGACAGGGCCGGCATGGAGCCCCGCGCAGTGCATCGCCAGTGTGCTCCTCTCGATCCAGTCGCTGCTCTGTGAAAACCCGTACCACAACGAGCCGGGCTACGAGACCGAGAGGCGGCCGGGGGACTCCAAGCGGTACAACCTCATCGTGCAGCACGAGACAATCCGCGTGGCCGTGTGCGACGCCATCGAGGCCTGCCTCAACGGATCTTCGACTTGCCCAGCTCCCCAGAGGGAGGTGATGCTCAAGACATTTCCGGACTACTACGACAAGTACGAGGCGGTTGTCGTGTCCAACGAAGATCTAACGGGCATGTTCATGGAAGATCCCTTTGGCGCCAAGAGGGGGCAGTTTCAGTACAAGACTTTGCTCAAGAGACTTCAGGCATTGAAAGGACGAGTCCAAGAGTGGTTAAATGCTACGCGTGAACGGAGCGAATGAGTGGCTGAACTTCTGTGTTGCTGCCCCGGGAAAAAATCAATGGTCGAATCTATAACGTTTTTTTTTTCTAAATTCTGCGGAGTCATCTCGGGACTGAAGTAAAAGAAGACAAGCACATTAAAGAATGTTCATGCCGCCTGAAACAATGACGTTATATTTGATTCAGAGTCGTTCATTTTGACCTTTCACTACGTTATAAAATGCAAATTGCTAATAAATATAGATGGAAAAACAAGGTGCTGTCGTTTTTGTGCCGTCGAACAAAACATGATCAATCTGAAGAAAATAATGAAATGAAAAGTAAATGGTAAAATAACAATCGATCTTGTACCTAAATACAAGATTAAGATTTCTCACCGCCCATGAAGGCGCGTATATGGTATTCTATGAAAAAACTTTATTTAGGTCCGTCGGGGCGTGAACTAGCACGCAGCGGGCCGCTGCCACGTCGGGACCAATAGGCCTAACCTCTTCGCCATGTCGTGGGCCCGTTGGAGCATCACACTTGGACAATGTAACGTTTTCAACCCGAAATGAAAGGCACTGCCAGAGCGTACAATCTAATTTGGCAAAGTCTGAGCAAAGCACGTATCAGTGTGACGCCTAAATTTCTGAATAAATTTTGTGCAAGAGTGCGGGGCTGGGATATGCCCGGCAAAAATTTTTTTTCGGGATAAAAATATTTTCGGGGGAGGGATGCAGCGGCCTATTTTTCGGCTTTCTATGCCACAGTCGAAAAAATGGAGGGGGGGGGGAGCACGGGTTGGTGTGCCACTTACTGGCTTTATCCTATATGGCACTGCGTCCTTGTATAACCTTTGTTATACCTGAACCCTCTTTGTGAGTCTCCACGTTTCTGCTCCGTAGCTAAGCAACGGCAAGATGCAGACAGACAGACAGACAGACAGACAGACAGACAGACAGACAGACAGACAGACAGACAGACAGACGAACAGACAGACAGACAGACAGACAGACGAACAGGCAGAGACAGACAGACAGACAGACAGACAGACAGACAGACAGACAGACAGACAGACAGACAGACAGACAGACAGACAGACAGACAGACAGATGGACGGATGAATAGAAGCATAGATAGGGGATAGAGTACGAAAAAGAAAATTAGAAGCCAGATTCAAAGTTGGGCTAGTTGGTGATACATTTGTAATAATACACAGTACTAGGCTGGGGTGTCAGCCATCTTCTTTATTTCTAACCTCTTCTTCCTCCTCGTCTCCCTCCAACCCTGCCTCATGTCCACGTACACTCCCCCTCTTTGAAGACTCACCCCTCCTGGGGTGATACCTGAAAACGTTTCCAATGGTCGCAAACTCCAGCACACCATCATCGTTGGTGTAACCGACCCTTTTGAGAACGCCATGTTGCACTGCGATCTGCACCACGCGATAAGGTCCCATGTACACCTGCTTTGTGCCGGGGAGGCCTTTTCTGACAAGCACCAGATCGTTCAGTTGTATCTGAGGTATCCGCGTGTTGTGGCGACGGTCAAAGTTCCTCTTCATACTTTCCCGGTATCGCTGGTAGGCTTCCGAAGGTTTTCGTTTTTCACACAATTGCAGGCGGTCTGCAATTCAAAGTTATTGATCAGCAGGAAGCACTGGTACCTTTCCGAAAACTGCAAGATGTGGACTACAGCCGATGCTTGCCGTGTGCGACCAATTGTGATGAGTGACAGCTGCCCTTAAGCAGCACTTCCATCTACCCTGAAAACCTGGATACATTGAAATGAACTGCTTCAAATCCCGAATGATTCTTTCAGCCATGCCATTTCCTGCAGGGTGGTACGGAGCGCAGCGTCGCAACACAACTCCTCGTTCCTTCGCCCAATCTTGCAAACTCTGACTGAGAAACGCTGGCCCATTGTCTGATATTACTATTTTCGTATTCTTGAACATCTCCCGACTCAAAAGAGCGATCACACTATTTGCGTCTTCCCTTCATGGCCGTGCAGCCACTATTCTTGTGCACTGGTCTATTGCCACTAGGAAAGACTGCGTTCTTCTTACTCCTGCAGCCTTCTTGAGCTCTGCGAAATCCAGATGAATGACTTCAAATGGTACGTAGGAATGTTGAGGCGAAACTATCTCGTCTGTTCTCTGAAGTTACTTTGCTTTGTGAACTTGACATTGATGACAAGACTGAGCATACCTTTGAACATCTTCTTTCATGTGTTTCCACTGGAAACGCTGACGAATCTTGTGATATGTCCTCCAAAAGCCGTCATGTCCACCTGAGTGCGGGGAGTCGTGATAGAGCTCCAAAAGTCTATACGTGGCATAGGAAACGAAAAAAGCTCAGTCTGCTTATTAATTTGTCTGTAGTCCGTGCAGAGTCGAAGGCTTCCATCTTCCTTTGGTGCAGTGATGATGGGTGAAGCGAACGTAGACGTGGATGGACGGATAATTTGCGCATCCAACATCTTTTGAATCTTGTTCTGAAGCCACACTTTCTTCTCTCGTGACTTATTATAGGGCTTTTTTCTCACCACCGTCGTATCACTGAGCTGGAATGGGACCTCAAACTTCGTAGTTGCTGTAGGATATCCTTTCAGGCACAGCAATTCCGGGTAAAGCGTCCTAACATCTACACCTCACGATGGTTTCCGCGGAGTCCTTGAAGGCGAAACTGCAGCGTTGACAGCGCGGCGCTTTTCTTCTGTGGTAATTTCGCCTGTCTAGTAGATATTAAGGCGAAGTGCACTGATGACTAGACGTGAAAGCAGTAGTTCATACGGAACTCCCTCGAGTACCAGTGCTTACGCAGTGACAGTGTTACCGAGACACGATATGGTTATACAAGTCCATTTATCGTGGACATCTCGTCTTTCATCGTATCCGTGTACTTCTAGTGGTCTTCCCTCTTTTACTTTCCCCCTCTCAACAATATTTGCGTTAATAACCATGACGCTTGCTCCACTGTCAACTAACGCACTCCGTTCCTTTCCATCCACAAAAACAGATATGTACAATAGACTTGTATGAGACAAATAAACAGCTTCTCTTGATGTCGTCGGGTGGAAGCCGAGACCCTCTCTATTTAGTTTTTTGTTACGTCATCTTGCTCTTCGCCATGGTCTGAGCCTCCCTGGGCGGTCAAAAAGGATACGCGTGTTGCAGTAGATCTCCAGCTTGTAAGCGGGCGTCGTTCCTCAGCTCGTGTAACCCCGGTATTCCTTGCAGCAGGTGTCATTGGTTGACGCTGGGTTCCTAGGTCCGGGAGGTAGAGGTCTCGCATTCCCTGCAGAAGTTCTTCGACCGTCTTGGGTCCGCGCAATTGTATTTGCTTCTGGAAGTCCGGACTTAAACCATGAATGATAAGTGGAACCACAGACGTCTCAGGCAAAGATGAGTCCGCCAGCTGTAGCAAGCGCCTTTTCTCATAAAAATAGCTGAGTGCAGATCCAGACCTGTATTTTAACGTGATTGCTTTGTCCCATAGCAACACCTTGTTCTCACTGAAGGAGCTCAGAAAGCTTGCTTTCCATTCTATCCATGGTTTGTTGCTGTGAGCGTTGAGACACCATTTGTACCAACTCTTTGCTATGCCCGTTAAGAATAGTCGCATGTTTTTCACTTTATCTTCGTCGCTGTGCCAGTAGTTTTCATTGCATGCATACTCGTAAAACGTGAGCCAGGACTCAGGACTACTAGACTCTCCATCAAACATGTCTGGCTTCACTTGTTCGTGACTCGGTCTGCTTAATCTTTCCGTCGCGCTTACAAGCAAGCGCATTAAATCATTTTGCTGCCTATTCTGTTCTTGGTGCAGTTCAAGAAACTTGTTGATCAGCTCGACGGAACTCTCAGGCGAAGCAGCGGTAGCAGGCTTCGCGTGGTTTCTTACTGGAGTCAGCACGAAATTCTCATAATCCTGAAGTTTCTGTTGTGTTTTAGGTTTTCAGTTTCGGTTTCGGATTGACAGGTGAGGATGCCAGAGGGCGCCGCTTTGGCACATAAGTTTCAAGGCGACTGTAAAATAAAGCAGTGTGTGTTAGGTAGCCGTGGAGTGCGGTTGTTGGGCTTTCTTTCGACGCTACGCGCCAACCCGCGTGTTCGGGCTGGTCGGTGTCCCCGCCGGCCACGTACGTCTCCGTCGGCCGTCTTCTTCTTCTTCGGCTTCGTCGGGACCAGCCAGCCCCCAACACAGCAATGGCGACGAGTACCTGTAAGAACCCGTTTCGTTCTCCGTGTTCGTGCTAACCCTAGACGCTCTTTGTTCCCAGCAAGGTGGCTACTGCGTGCTGCGTCGTTTCATTTCTTCATTCAGCTACACCGCGTGTGCCTTCGTCTTCAAACAGTGTACTGGCGTCATTTTCTTCTCGTCTGCACCTCTCCATTCTTGTTGCTTGAAATGGCGTCTCCTATTCCACCTCCCCTATTTCTTCATTCGCCCGGAGACCCGCCACTTCCGTGGGCGGACTGGAAATTGGTGTTTCAGGCTTACGCAAACGCGGTCGGGGAGGACGCCAGCAAGCCCGAGCGTCGCAAGGCTCTGCTGCTCAACGCGTTGGGCCCTGCCGGGTTAAAGCTCTTCTATACTTTGGAAGCCACCAACGCGTCGCCGACGCCAGCGTCGGGCGATGCCTTCAAGGATGCTGTTGCTCTTTTCAATGAGCATTTTAAAGATGTTTCGTGCGATTATCTCGCACGCGTCAAATTCCAAGAAAGGCGACAATTGCCTGGTGAGCCAGTCACCGAGTTCATTACTTCTCTTCGAACGCTCGCCGCGTCTTGCGGCTTCGGCGCGCTCGAGGACGATATGATCCGCCATCAGCTTTTCATCGGGGTAGCCTCACCAAACGTCCGCTGCCGCATGCTTCAAAAAGGCTCCTCGATTTCATTATCCGAAGCCCTCTCGATTGCACGAGAGGACGAGCTTATTCGCGCCCAGTTGGAGCAATTCGCTCCGCATTCAGTGCAGCAACTTTCTGCTGCGGGGGGCCAAGGCGGCGGCTCTTCCTTTCACGGGACACGTCAACAAGGCGGCCCTTCATCTTCGTCTCGGCGCGGCGGCCAACATGGCGGCACCTCTGCGTCACGGGGGCGAGGAAGCCGACAATATGGCGACCCCATTCCGCCAAATTCTGGTTTTCAGGAACAGCACCGAGCTCCTAACTCGTGTTCGCAATTTTCTTCTTCAAGCGCAACCGCGCATTGCTTTCGTTGTGGATCGGCTCGGCATTTAGCCAATTTTGCGCAGTGTCCCGCGAGAAACCGCACTTGTCTTGCGTGCGGAAAAATCGGACATTTTCAGTCCGTATGCGATTCCCGTCCAGCAAATCTTCCGGAACCAGTTTCTTCGTCCGCTTCTTCGAGCACTGCACAAACCAATACGGTCACTGTTTTAAATGTGGATGGCCTCCACACTACGTCCGAGCCCAGCATCGTAGTTTCAGTGGGCTACGTGCCCTTGTCATTTCTCGTGGACACTGGTGCCTCAGTCTCTTTAATCAGTGCCGCTGACTTTCACAGTCATTTTTCCAACATTCGGCTTTTGCCTTCACACGTCGTTCTACAAACATATGCCAAGGGAACGATTGATAATTTAGGTCAACTTACAGCTCAGGTCTCCTATTGCAGTCACAATGCTTCCATTACTTTTTATGTAACCGCCAATGGCAGCTCGCTTTTGGGACGTGATGCCATCAGGGCTTTGTCCATCAACATCGTCGGTGCGTCTATGACGTGTGCTCAAGTCAGCGTCCAAGATGATCTTCCGGCCAACGCGCCTTCTGAATTCCATTACCTGTTCACCCGTGAACTGGGTTGTGTGCGCGGTTTTGTGCATAAAGTGATGCGTCGACCAGGTGTGTGCCCTGTGCGTGCCAAGCTGCGCCGCATTCCTCTTCTTCTCCGTGAGCAAGTCTCTGCGGAACTGTCTCGCCTGCAAGCCAGCGGAATCATCGAGCCTGTATCTGCTTCCAACTGGGTTTCTCCACTGGTCGTCGTCAAGAAAAAAGATGGATCCCTTCGACTATGCGTCGACTTACGAGAACCGAACAAGGCGATCGTCGTAGACGGGTTTCCACTTCCTCACATTGAAGAACTGCTTCATCAGCTCTCCGGAGCGGTATGTTTCTCCAAGCTGGACCTCGCGTCCGCTTATCACCAAGTTGAACTTTCTGAGTGCAGTAGAGACTTGACCACATTTGTATCGCACGAAGGCTTGTTTCGGTTTCGCCGAGTGTGTTTCGGGCTTGCATCTGCCCCTGCAGTGTTTCAGAAAATGATGTCAATTATTCTTAAGGGTTGTAATGGCGCCCTTTGTTACTTGGATGATATTTTGGTGTGAGGACGTACTCGCGAAGAGCACGATGCTAACTTGCATACTGTTCTCAACCGCATCAGTGAATGTGGTATGAAACTTAATAACAAGTGCATTTTTTCTGTGAATGAGTTACAATTTCTAGGACATAATGTCAGTTCCCGCGGCTTGACACCTGTTGAATCTAAAGTTCAGGCCATTGTCAATGCCCCACGGCCTACTGATGTTAAAACCTTGCAATCTTTTTTAGGTCTTGTTGGCTATTATGCCAAGTTTGTTCCTCACTACGCTGATGTTGAACCACTGCGTACTCTACTTCGTCAAGCACAGCCTTTTAACTGGTCAGCTGAAGCTGAGCAGAGCTTCATTCAAGTTAAGTCAATACTGGCCTCGAAGCCAGCTGTTAGTATTTTCAAGGAGAAGCTTCCCAGCGTCATCACGACGGATGCGCCCGATGTTGGACTGGGAGCAGTGTTTCAACAACTCAGAGGTGATCAGCTGATCACTATTGCTTTTGCATCTCGTACATTGACCCCTGCTGAACGCAGATATTCAGTAGGAGAGCGTGAAGCTCTCGCTTGTCTTTTTACCTGTGAGAAATGGCATGTTTACTTGTGGGTCCGGCACTTCACATTACGTACAGATCACCAAGCACTAGTTGCTCTTCTTTCTGCAGGATCCGAAGGCCGCCACCCCATTCGCATTTCCCGTTGGTGTGCCAAACTCAAGTATTATAATATCAGTGTTGAATATTGTAAGGGTTCTAATAACGTGGTTGCTGATGCACTGTCGCGCCTTCCTCTTCAGATACCGGTTACTGAAGAGTGGGATGAGGAAGTTGTTTCATTAGTTACTTCCTGCATTACTAAAGCTGAGCTTCAGGCAGCTACAGCTGCAGATTCCACTTTGTCTCAAGTTCTCAAATATTTACTTGAAGGATGGCCTTCTAAAGGTGCTCTTGCTTCCGAATTCTTGCCTTACTTCACAGTCCGACAGGAACTGTCTTGTGTCGAGGACTTGCTTTTCCGCGATGAACGCGTGATTCCCCCTGCTTCTTTCCGTAACAAGCTAATACAGCTTGCCCACGAGGCCCATCCTGGCATTGTCCGCACCAAAGAGAATCTCAGAGACAGGTACTGGTGGCCAGCCTTAGATAAGCAGGTCGAGCATGCAGTTTACAACTGCCATATATGTCAGGCAGCATACAAGTCTGCTAAACCTGCATTTTCTCCGTTGCAGCCAGTCCAGTGGCCTGATCGGCCTTGGCAGAAACTCGGCATGGACATCATCGGTCCTTTGCACAATGTTCCGCAAAATGCCCGGTTCATTGTTTCTCTCATCGACTACCATTCCAAATGGCCAGAAATTTGTTTCACACATACGGTTACGTCTGAGGTCATCATTGAATTTCTGTCTTCAATCTTCAGCCGGGAAGGGTTTCCTGATGCCATAGTTACAGACAATGGTCCACAGTTTCAGTCCCAACATTTCGAGTCTTTTCTTTCTCAACGAGGAATTCAGCACTTGAGGTCATCAGTTTTCTATCCCCAATCAAATGGGCAAATCGAGCGCTTTAATCGCGTTCTGAAGGAACATATCCAGATCGCCCAATTAGAGCACCGTCCCCTCAAGCAAGTCTTGACGGAATGTTTAGCTTCGTACAGGTTCACACCACAAGGCACCACTGGAGTGTCTCCTGCTCAACTTCTCCACGGTAGGCAACCGCGAGTTGCTCTCGACATAGACTCTTTGCCTCGTAACTTAGCAGTGTCTTCTCCTGATCAAATCCGCACCAGGATTTTTTCTCGTCAACAGGCAATGAAAAAGTATGTCGACACCCGTCGAGGTGCAAAGCAGTCCAAAGTTCGCACTGGCGATCTAGTCAAGGTTCGTGTGCCAGGAGAGCGCCCAGTGTATCGGGTCCTTACAAAGTCTTGGGCCAGGTTAGCCCCACTTCTTTTCGCTTAAGTGATGGTAACATCTGGAATGCTTCGCGCCTTGTTATTTTTGATACGGATTCGCCTTCAGCACCTAAAAGTCTTCCTCATCACGTTCCGTCCACGCCTTTCAACTACGCATCAGATTATTACCTGTGGCCTCCATGTACAAGCATTTCTTCAAGGGGGGAGGAGTTACCAGTCGGTGTCGCTGGTTCAAGTACACTAAGTCATACGGTTCACTTCGAACCTTCAAATTTGGCTGAGACCGTTGAACCGGACTCCGGTCCGCAAAATTCTTGCAAAGCTCATGCTGCGAGCTCTGATGAGACCCCAAATTTTAACGCTCGTTCAGAGCCTTCACAATCTTCCACTCAAGGTGCAGAGAAATCTGATTCTACACCCAAAAGGGCCCGCCCTAAGCGGAAGCGGTAGAAGCCGCGTCGGTTCGAAGATTACGTGATGTAGAACTCTTGTTCCGAACAGTTGTGTACATTTTTTCTTGTTTGTCAGTGCATTTTCAGGACTTGTAGTGTGCGTGTGCCGTGCTCTGAATATTCATGTGTTCTAATGTACATACCTTGTAAAATATGTTGGTATCGAGCATGTATAAATATAAACAGTGTATAGGTGTGTTTTTTTCGAGGAGGGGATGATTGTTGTGTTTTGGGTTTTCAGTTTCGGTTTCGGATTGACAGGTGAGGATGCCAGAGGGCGCCGCTCTGGCACCTAGGATTTCAAGGCGACTGTAAAATAAAGCAGTGTGTGTTAGGTAGCCGTGGAGTGCGGTTGTTGTGCTTTCTTTCGGCGCTACGCGCCAACCCGCGTGTTCGGGCTGGTCGGTGTCCCCGCCGGCCGCGTACGTCTCCGTCGGCCGTCTTCTTCTTCTTTGGCTTCGTCGGGACCAGCCAGCCCCCAACACACCAGTTTCATGTTGATCCTCACCGTTCTTTTAGCAAGTAAATGGTCTGGAGTGAGCTTCATTTTAGTGCTTAGATAGGAAACAAATGCGTCAGTGCTCACTGCTTCCGGAAGAGCTAGTTCCTCTTCATCTTGAGGGTTGCCGTCAAGATCCGGATGCCACCGCGTTGATTTGCTCCAATGCTGAAGTCCACCCACATCTTGAATGTCCGCACAGAAAGTATACGCGGCTGCGCCAATTTGTAATTATACACAGTACTAGGCTGGGGTGTCAGCCATCTTCTTTATTTCTAACCTCTTCTTCCTCCTCGTCTCCCTCCAACCCTGCCTCACGTCCACGGACAACATTATGGGCAGAAACAGCGCACAAACCCACAGGACGAAGAGAAGAGAGTCAAAGCTTGTTGGTATCTCTTCTCTTCATCCCGTGAGTTTGTGCACTGTTTCTGCCCATAAGAAAATTAGTTAAATATCTTAGAGTTAGGTGCTACCTACAAGTGAACAAATAAATAAGTACACATATTTACAAAAGTGATTGTGTATACCTAAATAAGGCGTAGCGGGGAGGTAGTGCCGTAAGGGCCCATGCTCCTCCCTCTCTCCTCTGATTTTTTTAATAAGAAGCATTTCTTGGCGAACTTCGGTGACTTTGACTGTATCTGTCGATATAGCAGCTTGCGTTTAAGTGCTCTCGCGTGCAACCCCTTAACGTGGCATGAACCATTATTAGGATGGGAGGGTAAGATGGACTGACGAACATGACGCGCTAGTCAAGACATGAATAATGTCACAATACCGTCGCGTACGTCGTCAAACACTTCCCGCCAGACAGTGGCTCATACCCACGGGCGGGTATGTGCAGCTGCTATGCTTGTATGTGCCACAGGAGATTGACACTTAGTATGTATACCCAGAAATTACGAGAACACACAAGGGCGATTTTAGCACGTGAACGTTAAGAAATACCCAACTTCGGTAGCGTCGACCCGACGAATGCAAAGAATAAATGCCACGGTCCCAGCTGGAATCGAACCCAGGCAGTCTGCGTGGCAGTGAAGCATCTTACCACAGAGCTACGCCATGTCTCGAAACTTTTTTTCAAATAGACGCTAACCTTCGTTAAAACGTCAATGGTAGTTGCAGGGCTGCCCACCCAATTTTATAAATATTACATATGTACTCTTTTTATACAGCCGTCACGTCGGGTTAACGTCTATTGGGGTTAGGTGCCATGCACTGAAGTTCATTTTTGTAGCAGTGGCCAGGGCCAACATCGTCGCGAGCATCAGCGCTTCATATCAGCTTCTGGTGTTGCTAATACGCATGTTCGAGAAGGCATCGTTGCGTAAGTGCAAACAACTGATTGTGTAAGCATCTGCAACTCTTCAACATACGTCTGTGCGTGTAACATTTGTACATATATTAGCGTCATTTTATGATGTGTCGCTCAATAAAAAATTGCAACACGGTCACCTTCCTTCCGCATGGTTTGCATAACGCCAATTCCCAGGTACGTGGGATCTGCCTTTTTTTTTCTTAAAGCATCATCATCATCAGCCTGACTACGTCCACTGCGGAAGAAAGGCCTCTCTCAAGTTCTGCCAGTCAACTTGGTCCTGTGCTTGCTGCTGCCAATTCATCCCCGCAAACTTCTTAATCTCATCTGCCCACCTAACCTTCTGCCTGCCCCTATCCCGCTTGCTTTCTCTGGGAATTGATTGATTGATTGATTGATTGATTGATTGATTGATTGATTGATTGATTGATTGATTGATTGATTGATTGATTGATTGATTGATTGATTGATTGATTGATTGATTGATTGATATGTGAGGTTTAACTTCCCCAAACCACTATGATTAAGACAGACGCCGTAGTGAAGAGCGGTGGCAGCATTTCCGCCTCCATCGGAAATGCTGCCACCGCCGCCGGGATTCGATCCCGCAACCTGCGGGTCAGCAGCCGAGTACCTCAGCAACTACACCACCCATGGCAGAACCCTTCTCTGGGAGTCCAGTTAGTTGCTTTTAACGACCAGCGGTTATCCTGTCTACGTGCTGTATGCCAGGCCCATGTCCATTTCCTCTTCTTGATTTCCACTATGATATCCTTAACCCCGGTTTGTTCCCTAATTCACTCCTCTCTCTTCTTCTCTCTTAAGGTTATACCTACCACTTTTCTTGCCATTGCTAGCTGCATCATTCTCAATTTAAGCTGAACCCTCTTTGTAAATCCCTGTCCTTTTTCATTTGTTCCTCCTCCTCCTGTTTGTAAATCTCCACGTTTCTGCTCCGTAGCTAAGCGCCGGCAAGATGCAGCTGTTATATACCTTGCTCTTGAGGGATAGTGGCAATCTACCTGTCATGATATGAGACTGCTTGCCAAATGTTCTCCACCCCATTATTATTCTTCTAGATACTTAAATCTCGTGGCTTGGCTCCGCGGTTATTTCCTGTACTAAGTAGAGATAGTCTTTTACAACTTCAAGTGCAATATTACATATCTCGAAGAGTTGCTCTCTTCCGAGGTTGTTGTACATTGCTTTCGTTTTCTGCAGATTAATTTAAAGACCTACATTTCCGCTCTCCTTGTCTGACTCCGTCATGATGAGTTGCGATTCGTCCCCTGAGTTACTTAGTAATGCAATATCATAGGCGAAGCACAGGTTACTAAGGTACTCTTTATTAACTCTAATACCTATCTGTTCCCATTCTAGGCATCTGAACACCTCCTGTAAGCGCGCGGTAAATAGTATTGGGAAGATTGTATCCCGCTGCCTTACACCCTTCTTGATTGGTATTCTGTTGCTTTTTTTTATGAAGCAGTATGGTAGCAGTTGATCCCCTCTGGATTTTTTCCAGGATGTTTATATATGCTTCATGGACGCCCTGATTCCGCATTGTCTGCATAACTAGTGATATTTCTAGTGAATCACGCGCCTTCTAGTAATCTATGAAGGCTGTGCATAGTGGTTCGCTATATTGTGAGCATTTATCTATTACCTGATTGATAGTATGAATGGGGTCGATTAATGAGTAGCCTGTCTGAAATCCTGCTTCGTCCTTTGCTTGATTGAATTGTAATGTTGCCTTAATTCTGTTAGCAATTACCCTTGTAAATAGCTTGTGTACTACGGAGAGCAAGCTGATAGACCTGTATTCTTCAAGTCCTTGCCCTCTCCTTTCTTATGTATGAGGATGATGTAAGCATTCTTCCAAGATTCTGGTACTCTTCGCGTCAGGAGACACCTCGTAAACAGGGTCGCTAGTTTTTCTAACACAATGTGTCCTTCATCTTTAGGCAGATCTGATGGTACGTGTTCCCCACCAGCAGCTTTGCCTCTTCGCATGCCCTCCAAGGCTTTTCTGACTTCTTCTATCATTACTGGTGGGGTGTCATCTGGACTACCGCTAGTTGTTATACAATGATCGTGGTTGTCCCGGCTACTGTACAGATATTTCTAAAACCCCTCCGCTGATTTAACTCTCTTATCCCACATGCATACGTCAATTTGCTATAGCATACAGAGCACCAAATGACATTCGACCACATCTGCGTGCCAGAGCCCCCTCTTCATATCTCAATGATCTCCACCCCCCCCCCAAAAAAGAAAGAAAAGAAAATTCTACCTACGCACCTTGGCCTAGTTCACGTGACTGGTTGGCATGTCAGTTAGAGAAAGAGGAAGCCTTCGTTCCCGTCACGCGAGCAGCCAAGCAGGAGAAGGAAGAAGAGGAGGCGCTGCTGCAGCGAAAAGTGGGTGTATGCCACAGCACGAGAACAAGAACGAGTCTTTCATTTTGGAATCGACGCTGTGCACTTCGAAACGGTACCCCCTGCAGCGTGAAAAGGTCGCGTCATCCGTGTGCGGAAGAGAGGGTGCGAGAATCGCGGTGCGTGAAAGGCCTGCTACCCCCTGCGACATGACGACGCCACCAGAGAAGGCTCCGGACACCGTGGCTAGCACCAGCACCGCGACTGAGGAGAACGACGACGATACCGACAACGAGTTAATCAGCGCGTACGTCGACGTCTCGAGCGACTACGAGAGCGACAACGACGAGACTGACAAGTCGTCTGCAGCGGCGATGAAGTTCGCGATAAGCACCGCCGCGTTCCTCGCAATGTCGACTGACGCCTCAACAGCCGGTTCCCACTCCTCCGCGCTCAACCTGAATGCAACCCTCCAGCCAACGGCGAGCAAGACGAACCCCTGGCAGCCGAACGTCTGCGAGTACGAGGAGACGACGCCGCAGTGCCGGTTGCGGGTCAAGCGCGACATCATGGACCTCCTCAACGACCCGCCGCCGGGAGTGTACGTCACGCCGGCGGAGCACAATATCACCGTGATGGACGCGCTGGTGCTGGGCCCCGATGACACGCCGTACGAGGGCGGGTTTTTTCACTTCGTGATACAGTGTCCGCCCGACTACCCGATCAAGCCACCACGCGTTCGCTTCATGACCACCGGCAACGGCTGCGTCCGCTTCAACCCGAACCTGTACGAGTGTGGCAAGGTGTGCCTCAGCATACTGGGCACCTGGACAGGGCCGGCCTGGAGCCCCGCGCAGTGCATCGCCAGTGTGCTCCTCTCGATCCAGTCACTGCTCTGTGAAAACCCGTACCACAACGAGCCGGGCTACGAGACCGAGAGGCGGCCGGGGGACTCCAAGCGGTACAACCTCATCGTGCAGCACGAGACAATCCGCGTGGCCGTGTGCGACGCCATCGAAGCCTGCCTCAATGGGTCTTCGACTTGCCCAGCTCCCCTGAGGGAGGTGATGCTCAAGACATTCCTGGACTACTACGACAAGTACGAGGTGGTCGTCGTGACCAACGAAGATCTAACGGGCATGCTCATGGAAGATCCGTTTGGCGCCAAGAGGGGGCAGTTCCAGCACAAAACTTTGCTCGAGAGACTGCAGGCATTGAAAGGACGAGTTCAAGAGTGGTTAAATGCTACGCGTGAACGGAGCGAATGAGTGGCTGAACTTCTGTGTTGCTGCCCGGAAAAGAGTCAATGGTCGGATCTGTAACGTTTTTTTTCTAATTTCTGCGGAGTTATTTCGGGACTGAAGTAAAACAAGATAAGCACATTAAAGAATCTTCACACCGCCTGTAACCATGACGTTATATTTGATCCGGAGTCGTTCGTTTTGACATTTCATTACGGTATGAAAATGCAAATTACTAATAAAGATAAATGGAAAAACAAAGCGTTGTCGTTTTTGTGCCGTCGAACAAAACATTGTCAACCTGGCGAAAAAAATGAAATGAAAAGTGAATGGTAAAATAACAATCGATCTTTTACTTGAATACGAGATAAGGATACCTCACCGCCCATGAAGGTGCGTATGGTATGGTATGAAAAAACTTTATTTAGGTCCGTCGGGGCGTGAACTAGCACGTAGAGGGCCGCTCCCACGTCGGGACAAATAGGCCTTCCCTCTTCGCCATGTCGTGGGCCTTCGGAGCATCTCAGTTAGACAATGTAACGTTTTCAACCCGAAATGGAGGGCACTGCCAGAGCATATAATCTAATTTGGCAAAGTCTGGGCAAAGTACGCATCAGTGTGACGCCTGAATTTCTGGATAAATTTTGTGCAAGGCTGGTCAGTTCTATGGTGAAAGACTACATGACATCTTGACCGCTACATCTGGACCTTGGATTGTTATTGGTGATTTCAATGCTTATCTTATCACTTGCTTTGGGGAAGCACAAAGATTGACTCCAAAGACCGGAAACTTGCTGAATTCGCCTCACGCCACGAACTTAACGTTATGAATGACGGCAGTCCAACGTATTTGCGTGGTTCGAGATATAGCAGTTGCTTGGATCTTGCATTAGTGTCACGGCAACTCATCCAACAAGTGCGATGGTTCACTGATGTTGAGACTCACGGCAGTGATCATATTCCAACGTATCTGAAGGTCACAGGTTTTGCAACTTTCTCCTCATCAACTAACAGAAGAGTTAATTCAACAATGTACAAAACAAAGGTGGAAGAGGCATGCGATGATATCACGTGCGGCCTCGAGGAGGTAATGAAAAATGTAATGGAAGAGGTTACGTGCGCCTTTAAATACACATCAAAGCGTACAGATATTGATATAGAACTTGAACGACTACGGATGATTCGTAGGCGGGCGGAGAGGAGGTACAGGTGCACTAGTTCCATTCATGATCTCAGAGACGCTCGACGTCTACAAAAGAAAATCCAACGTCGAATGGATAAGCTGGAGGACCAACGGTGGAAGAGATTTTGTGAATCATTCGATCCTCGCAAGAATATGTCCCATATATAGAGGACGGTGCGTGGCCTTGGCTCAACTCCACAACAACGTCCATTCAGCACATTGGCTCTCCATCAAGGCCGCCTGCAGGTTGACGTTGCTGAAGAATTCTGCGTGAGGATTGCGGGCAATGTAGTTACCATGAGTGACGAACTTCTCGGTGATGTTCCTGTAGCACGAGTTTCTGAACTGAATATGCTTTTCTCACTCGAGGAACTGGATGCAACTCTAGCCACCTGCAGACGTTTATCCTCACCTAGGCCGGATGGTATTACATACGCTGCTGTATGCCATCTTGGAAGACGTGGCCGAGACCAGCTACTAAAATGCTACAACCAGTCATGGAACGATGGCGTCGTTACAGAAAGGTGGAAATCCAGCCGCTTGGTACCAATCCTCAAACCTGGAAAGTCGCCGCTTGATCTGGCATCATATCGACCCATTGCGCTATCCAGCTGCGTGGGGAAAATAACAAAAAGAATGGTTCTGACACGCCTCCAGTGGTACCTTGAACGCTACAATATATACCCAGAGGCCATGAGTGGTTTTCGAACAGGCCGCTCTTCTGTTGATAATGCCATCGACCTCTAACCTCTGTGCAACAACAGAAATACCTCAAGCGCATCTCGGTTGCAATGTTCCTCGATGTGAAAGGTGCATACGACAACGTAACGCGCGATGCCATCCTAGATGCCTTGGCGAACATTGGGATCGGTGGAGAAATGTTTCGATGGATTCAGAGCTACCTACAGAGGAGATACTTCTTCGTGCTTACTGCGGATGGCCGTACCGTTGATCATTACACCGCTCATGGCGTTTCACAAGGCAGGGTTCTCAGCCCTACGCTGTTTAACTTCACGATCATTGGCACTGTACAAAGTCTACCTTGATCAGTCAATATCTCTACATACGCTGATGATATATGTATCTGGGCATCAGCAGTTACACGACCTCAGGTACGTGCACGGCTCCAAAAAGCAGCGAGAATAACGTCGACGTACCTCCATGCTCGAGGCCTCACAATTTCCACTGAGAAGTGTGCCTTAGTCCCTTTCACCCGCAAGCTCATTATCTATTATCCTGTTTCCATCGACAAAGTGAACCTTTCGTATACGAGAGGTCACCGATTCCTGGGCGTCATTATCGACAGAGATCTCTCGTGGAGTGCTCACATCTCGCACTTAAAGAAGAGGCTCTGCTCAATCACACACGTGATGAGATTTCTCGCTGGTAAAACGTGGGGCACATCAGTGTCATCTATGCTTCAGATGTACAGAGCACTCTTCTTGGGATATTTGCGGTATGGCACGCCCGTGCTTTCCAACGCCGGAAAAACTAACATCAGGGTTCTGCAAAGCATTCAAAGCCAAGTCCTCCGCTCATGCTTGGGGCTACCTCGGTGCGCTAATACGTTAGCAACAATTGGTATTGCTAAATATCATCCGATCATGACATATATAACTGTCTACACACTCCGGACACATATCCGTCACATATCCAGAGTGCCTAACCACCACCTTGCTAGCTTGCCACTAGAAAGACCAAAGGCAGCGTTTTCCAATGTTGTTGCGGCTAACCAGAATTCCATCTCGTGGAGATTCTCGCCCGCAGCCATACCACTATCTCCAGAGTGGTGCGTGAAAAGACCAACTGTGCACCTTGAAGTGCCGGGGATATCTAAAAAAGCAAGCCTGTCATCTGCAGCCCTCAAGCAGATCTCACTGGACCTTTTGCATTTGTCGTATGCTAACCGAATTCATGTCTACACGGACGGTTCGGTCACGGGAAGTTCGACAGGTGCCTTTGTCATACGATCTCGATCAATCACCGTCAAATTCCAGACATCACACGTCACGACATCTACGGGATCCGAGCTCGCCGCTCTTCGAGTCTCTGTGTGGAGTTTGTTACGCAAGGATCCCCTAGTAGATGGGCCATTTTCTGCGACTCCAAGGCAGCCCTTCAATGCGTGCGAAGTCTACGACGTGGAAACTACCACCAGATGGTGCATCGTAATAATGTATTTGTCATCGCGCCGCTGATCAAGGACACGATATTGTTTTACAATGGTTGCCGGGCCCCTGTGGCATCAGTGGTAACCACCTCGCCGACGATGATGCCCGATGTGCCCACGATGGAGCACCCACACTGTTAATACCCTTGTCAAGAGTAGACGCAGCTGGAGAACTTCGTCATATCGCGCATAATGCGACGCTTGCGCACTGGAATTCTCCACTTAACTGCAATCATCGCCCTAAGAATCTTAATTCATTACTCCAGAAAGAACTGCCATCCAAGATTTCTCGACGTGACGCTACGATGCTGTGCCGGCTGTGGACTGGGGTAGCGTTTACTAAGTCATTCAGCCATCGCATTGGCAAGGCAGACTCATCCATGTGTGAGAGCTGCAACTGTATGAGACTATTGAAGATCTCTTGTGCCACTGTGCCCAATTTGATGAAGATCGCTGGACTCTCCAGTGTGCCTTGAATAGACTGGATGACCGGCCATTTAATGAACCAAAGATCTTAGGAGCGTGGTCGCGCAGCGCATCAGCACAGATAGCCACACGAGCCCTCCTGAGATACTTGACAGCAACTTCATTAAGGGACCGCCTGTGAAACTCGGCATTGTGTGTGTGATGTGAGATGTGTCTTCTCTCTCTTTTACTCCCCTCTCCCCCTCCCCATGTGTAGGGTAGCAAACTGGACGCATAGTCTAGTTAACCTCCCTACCCTTCCTACATTCCTTTTCTCTCTCTCTCTTGTGCAAGAGTTCGGGACTGGAATATGCCCCGGCAAAAATTTTTCTTCGGGATAACAGAAATATTTCCGGGAGGGGGGGATGCAGCTGCCTATTTTAGGGCATTCCTTGAAATGGTAATTTTTCGCTTTGTATGTTACAGTCGCAAAACCTTGACGGGGGGGGGGGGGCACGGGTCTATTGTGCCATTTCCTGGCTATAGCCTATTAGCCTATATGTCACTGCGTACTTGTATAACCTTTGTTATACCTGGACCCTCTTTGTAAGTCATCACGTTTCTGCTCCGAAGCTAAGAACCGGCAAGAGACAGACAGACAGACAGACAGACAGACAGACAGACAGACAGACAGACAGACAGACAGACAGACAGACAGACAGACAGACAGACAGACAGACAGACAGACAGACAGATAGATAGATAGATAGATAGATAGATAGATAGATAGATAGATAGATAGATAGATAGATAGATAGATAGATAGATAGATAGATAGATAGATAGATAGATAGATAGATAGATAGATAGATAGATAGATAGATAGATAGATAGAGTACTAAAAAATAAGTTAAATATCGTAGAGTTAGGTGCTACCTACAAGTTAACCACTAAATAAGTACACATATTTACAAAAGTGATTGTGTATACCTAAATAAGGCGTAGCAGGAAGGTAGTGCCGTAGCAAGGGCCCATGCTCCTCTCTCTCTCATCTGATTTCTTTTTTAATGCGAAGCATTTCTTTGCGAACTTCGGCGACTTTGACCGTATCTGTCTATATAGCAGCTTACGTTTAAGTGCTCTCGCGTGCACCCCCTTAACTTGGCATGAACCATTATTAGGATGGGAGGGTAAGATAGATTGACGAAAATGACGCGCTAGTCAAGACATGAATAATGTCACAATACCGTCGCGTACGTCGTCAAACACTTCCCGCCAGACAGTGGCGGGTATGTGCCGCTGCTATGCTTGTATGTGCCACAGGAGATTGACACTTAGTATGTATACCCAGAAATGACGAGAACACACAAGGGCGATTTTAGCACGCGAGCGTTAAGAAATACCCAACATCGGTAGTGTCAACCCCACGAATGCAAAGAATAAATGCCACGGTCCCAGCTGGAACGGAACCCAGACATTCTGCGTGGCAGTGAAGCATCCTACCACACAGCTACACCATGTCTCGAAACTTCTTTTCAAATAGACGCTAACCTTCGTGAAAACGTCAATAATGGTTGCAGGGCTGCCAACCCAATTTTATAAATATTACATGTGTACTATTTTGATACAGCCGTCACGTCGGGTTAACATAAATTGTGGTTAGGTACTATGCGCTGAAGTTCAATTTTGTAGCAGTGGCCAGGGCCAACATCATCGCGAGCATCAGCGCTTCATATCAGCTTCTGGTGTTGCTAATACGCATGTTCGAGAAGGTATCGTTGCACAAGTGCAAACAACTGATTGTGTAACCATCTGCCACTCTCCAACGTATGTCTGTGCGTGTAACATTTGTGCATATATTAGCGTCATTTTATGACGTATCGCTCAATAAAAAAAATGCAACACGGTCACCTTCCTTCCGCATGGTTCGCATAACGTCGATTCCCAGGTACGTGGGATCTTCCTTTTTTTTCTTAAAGCATCATCATCATCAGCCTGACTACGTCCACTGCGGGAGAAAGGCCTCTCTCAAGGTTCGCCAGTCAACTTGGTCCTGTGCTTGCTGCTGCCAATTTATCCCCGCAAACTTCTTAATCTCATCTGCCCGCCTAACCTTCTGTATCCCCCTATCCCGCTTGCCTTTTCTGGGAATTGATTGATTGATTGATTGATTGATTGATTGATTGATTGATTGAATTATATGTGTGGTTTAATGTCTCAAAACCACTATATTATTATGAGAGACGCCGAAGTGGAGGGCTCCGGAAATTTCGACCGCCTGGGGTTCTTTAACGTGCACCCAAATCTGAGTACACGGGCCTACAACATTTCCGCCTCCATCGGAAATGCAGCCGCCGCCGCCGGCATTCAATCCCGCAACCTGCGAGTCAGCAGCCGAGTACCTTAGCCACTAGACCACCCACGGCAGGGCCCTTCTCTGGGAATCCAGTTAGTTGCTTTTAACGACCAGCGGTTATCCTGTCTACGTGCTACATACCAGGCCCATGTCCATTTCCTCTTCTTGATTTCAACTATGATATCCTTAACCCCGGTTTGTTCCCTAATCCACTCCTCTCTCTTCTTCTCTCTTAAGGTTATACGTACCACTTTTCTTTCCATTGCTAGCTACTCATCCTCAATTTAAGCTGAACCCTCTTTGTAAATCCCTGCCCTTCCTCATTTGTTCCTCCTCCTCCTATTCGTAAATCTCCACGTTTCTGCTCCGTAGCTAAGCGCCGGCAAGATGCAGCTGTTCTATACCTTGCTCTTGAGGGATAGTGGCAATCTACCTGTCATGATATAAGACTGCTTGCCAAATTTTCTCCACCCCATTATTGTTCTTCTAGATACTTAAATCTTGTGGCTTGGCTCCGCGGTTATTTCCTGTACTAAGTAGACATAGCCTTTTACAACTTCAAGTGCATTATTACCTACCTCGAACAGTTGCTCTCTTCCGAGGTTGTTGTAGATTGCTTTCGTTTTCTGCAGATTAATTTTAAGGCCAACCTTTCTGCTCTCCTTGTCTGACTCCGTCATGATGAGTTGCGATTCGTCCCCTGAGGTACTTAGTAATGCAATGTCATCGGCGAAGCACAGGTTACTAATGTACTCTTTATTACCTCAAATACCTATCTGTTCCCATTTTAGGCCTCTGAAAACCTCCTGTAAGCACGCGGTAAATAGTATTGTGGAAATTTTATTCCACTGCCTTACACCCTTCTTGATTGGTATTCTGTCGATTTTTTTATGAAGCAATATGGTAGCAGTTGATCCCCTCTTGATTTCTTCCAGGATGTTTATATATACTTCATCGACGCCCTGATTCCGCATTGTCTGCATGACTACTGATATTTCTTCTGAATCCAACGCCTCGTAATCTATGAAGGCTGTGCATAGTGGTTGGCTATATTCTAAGCATTTATCTATTACCTGATTGATGGTATGAATGGGGTCGATTGTTGAGTAGCCTGTTCGAAATCCTTCTTGGTCCTTTCCTTGATTCAATTCTAATGTTGCCTTAATTCTCTTAACAATTACCTTTGTAAAGAGCTTGTATCCTACGGAGAGCAAGCCGATAGGCCTGTAATTCTTCAAGTCGTTGTCCTCTCCTTTCTAACGTATTAGGATAATGTTACCATTCTTCCAAGATTCTGGTACTCTTCCCGTCAAGAGATACCTCGTAAACAGGGTCGCTAGAATTTCTAACACAATGTGTTCTTCATCTTTCAGCAGATCTGATGTTACGTGATCCCCACCAGCAGCTTTGCTTCTTTGCATGCTCTCTAATGGTTTTTCTCACTTCTTCTATCATTACTGGTGGGGTGTCATCTGGACTACCGCTAGTTCTTATACAACGGTCGTGTTTGTCCCGGCTACTGTACAGATATTTGTAAAACTCCTCCGCTAATTTACCTATCCTATCCCACATGCGTACGTCAATTTGCTATAGCATACAGAGCACCAAATGACATTCGACCACATCTGCCTGCCAGAGCCCCCTCTTCATATCCCAATGATCCCCCCCTCAAAAAAAATTGCCCGCAGCTTCCTTCGGGGGAACACTGAGGAGGATGCGGAGCATATAATTGGTTAACGGGGTGTTAAAGTGCGACTTACTTGGGTCGATGGCTAAATTGGTTAACGTGGTTGTGAAATGGGGTGTTAAATTGCGACTTACTTGGGTCGATGGCTAAATTGGTTAACGTGGTTGTAGGAGGGGGTGTTAAATGAGTGAACACGTACACACGTATGCGAAAGGACGGCGCTGGTCGAAGGGACGTCGATCATTGTGTTTCTGGATTCGTTGGAATTCATTTCACCGCGACCTTGGACGTCGACGCGCCGTACAAACCAACCGACGAGCGGCAACTGAGCGAGCGAGCGCCGACCTTGAGTATATATACAGCGCGACGGCGCATGCACTGTCAGCTGTTGAATGTTCTCGAAGGAGAAGCGCGCGCGCGGCACAGATGGCGACGGCGCGACGGCGCATGCGCTGTCAGCTGTCGAATGTTTTCGAAGGAGAAGCGCGCGCGGCACAGATGGTGGGCGACGGCGCGACGGCGCATGCGCGCGCGCCAGCTGTCGAATGTTCGAGAAGCGGTGCGGACGGCGCGGACGGCGCACTACAAGGCGCGAGTATAAGATGCTTCCGCATCTAAAAAAGAAAGAAAAGAAAATTCTACCTACGCCCCTTGGTGTAGTTCACGTGACTGGTTGGCATGTCAATTAGAGAAAGAGGAAGCCTTCGTTCCCGTCACGCGAGCAGCCAAGCAGGAGAAGGAAGAAGAGGAGGCGCTGCTGCAGCGAAAAGTGGGTGTCCAAAATTACGTTTTCTTTGAAAAACCATTAGCCTTTTAGTTAAGATCCTGCCGCCCGGTTCTTGGCCGATCCCCCTTTGTGGGTGTGCGCCAGAGTGTCAGGATCATCATCATCATCATCAAGTGGGTGTATGCCCCAGCACGAGAACAAGAACGAGTCTTTCATTTTGGAACCGACGCTGTGGTTACCACCGTGGGCTCGCACTTCGAAAGGGTACCCCCTGCAGCGTGAAAAGGTCGCGCCATCCGTGTGTGGAAGAGAGGGTGCGAGAATCGCGGTGCGTGAAAGACCTGCTGCCACCTGCGACATGACGACGCCGCCAGAGAAGGCTCCGGACGCCGTGGCTAGCACCAGCACCGCGACTAAGGAGAACGATGACGATACCGACAACGAGTTAATCAGCGCGTACGTTGACTTCTCGAGCGACTACGAGAGCGACAACGACGAGACTGACAAGCCGTCTGCAGCCGCGATGAAGTTCGCGATAAGCATCGCCGCGTTCCACGCAAAGTCGACCGACGCCGCAACCGCCGGTGCCCACTCCTCCGCGCTCAATGTGAATGCGACCCTCCCGCCATCGGCGAGCAAGACGAACTCCTGGCAGCCGAACGTCTGCGAGTACGAGGAGACGACACCGCAGTGCCGGTTGCGGGTCAAGCGCGACATCATGGACCTCCTCAACGACCCGCCGCCGGGAGTGTACATCGCGCCGGCGGAGCACAATATCACCGTGATGGACGCGCTGGTGCTGGGCCCCGATGACACGCCGTACGAGGGCGGGTTTTTTCTCTTCGTGATACAGTGCCCGCCCGACTACCCGATCAAGCCACCCCGCGTTCGCTTCATGACCACCGGCTACGGCTGCGTGCGCTTCAACCCGAACCTGTACGAGTGTGGCAAGGTGTGCCTCAGCATACTGGGCACCTGAACAGGGCCGGCATGGAGCCCCGCGCAGTGCATCGCCAGTGTGCTCCTCTCGATCCAGTCGCTGCTCTGTGAAAACCCGTACCACAACGAGCCGGGCTACGAGACCGAGAGGCGGCCGGAGAACTCCAAGCGGTACAACCTCATCGTGCAGCACGAGACAATCCGCGTGGCCGTGTGCGACGCCATCGAGGCCTGCCTCAACGGATCTTCGACTTGCCCAGCTCCCCTGAGGGAGGTGATGCTTAAGACATTCCCGGACTACTACGACAAGTACGAGGCGGTTGTCGTGTCCAACGAAGATCTAACGGGCATGTTCATGTAAGATCCCTTTGGCTCAAAGAGGGGGCAGTTCCAGTACAAGACATTGCTAAAGAGACTGCAGGCATTGAAAGGACGAGTGCAAGAGTGGTTAAAGGCCACGCGTGAACGGAGCGAATGCGTTGCTGAGCTTCCGTGTTGCTGCCCAGGAAAAGAGTCAATGGTCGATTCTGTAACATTTTTTTTTCTGATATCTGCGGAGTCATCTCGAAACTGAAGTAAAAGAAGACAAGCATATCAAAGAATCTGTAAGCAGCCTGTAACAATGACGTTATATTTGATTCGGAGTCGTTCGTTTTGACATTTATTTGCGTTATGGAAATGCAAAATAATAATAAATATAAATGTAACAATAAAGCGCTGTGTTTTTTGTGCCGTCGAACAAAACATGATTGTTGTGGTTGTCCCAGCTACTGTACAGATATTTGTAAAACTCCTCCGCTAATTTATCTATGCTATCCCACATGCATACGTCAATTTGCTATTGCATACAGAGCACCAAATGACATTCGACTACATCTGCCTGCCAGAGCCCCCTCTTCGTTTCGCAATGATCTCCACCAACCCCCCCCCCCCAAAAAAAAGAAAGAAGAGAAAATTCTACCTGCGCGCTTTGGCGTAGTTCACGTGACTGGTTTGCATGTCACTTAGAGAAAGAGGAAGCCGGAAGCCTTTGTTTCCGTCACGCGAGCAGCCAAGCAGGTGAAGGAAGAAGAGGAGGACACGAAGAGGAGGACGCGAGAAGACGGAGGACACGTAGCTGCCACGCTGCAGTGCCGTGCTCAACCTTCTGGGGTGTTCTTGGCTGAGGATTGAGTGGTTTTAACTTTCTGTCTTAGAGTCCGATTCTATGGTTTATCTGTTTCTGAGTCTAACCATATCTCTAGTGCCCATGTCGACTACTTCTCCTGGCCAGGCGCGATCCGCCTGGTCAGCGTCCCTGCCGTCTAATGAATTACCGCTAGACTCCTTTTTCCGCAGTGGTATCGACAGCATTCCTGTAGCACTGGTACCTACGAATGGAGGCTTCATCAGACTTTCAAACCCTCAGGTGGTTCAAAAGGAACTTAAGACAACTTCAAGTCATTTCCAGACCATCACAGATGTGCGCTCGTTTGGCGAGGAGGTATCGTGTGTAGGTCGCCGGATCAGACCTGCGTGCAGGACCTTCTCAAATGCACCTCCTTTGCTGCTACCCCAGTGAGTGCTTTTATTCCGCCACACCTTGCATGTACCAAAGGCCTTGTACGGGTTGTCGACTCCAAGCTGAGTCCAGCTGAGACCCTAGACAGGCTCTCTGGAGCAGGCGTAATTTCAATTTACCGGTGTAATCGCCTAGTCGACAACCAGAGGGTACCAACCGAATCTGTTATCGCGACATTTGTGGGCACAAAATGCCCGTCAGAAATAAAATTATGGCCACTGATCTTCCGAGTAGAACCCCTCGCTTCTCGGCCGATTCAGTGCAAGAACTGCTGGAGATTCGGCCACCGTGCGGGAGGATGCAAATCTAACGTTCGTTGTAGCACCTGCGGAGAGAGTCATCCTTCAAGCAATTGTACTGCAACAGTGGAAAAGTGTTGTCTCTGTGGGGGCAGTCACTGCGCCGACAACTCTGACTGTTCCGCTCGTTCCCGGGAGGTTCAAATCCTAGAAGTTATTGACCGCCGCCGCTGTTCTCGAAGGGAAGCCATTGACATAGTTAGAGACAGGGCTTTTGGATACTCTGGTATTACAGCGTGCTGTACTTCCAGTATGGACTCAACCCTATCGCAGGCTATTGAAACTGCTGTGGAAAAGGCAGTGAGTAAGGCAATGGATAAACTAATATCTAACCTTTCCGACTGTTTAGTGCAAATTCTTTCAAGCCAGATTGGACAAACAGTACAGACTAGTACAGCACCTGCAGTATTACACATTACTAGTGACGCCACACAGCTACGCAATGTAGTGATGGACGAACTTTCTGCATCTGCAGGCAAGGCTAAGCAGCCAGAAACACAGGTGCACTTGGACCGACATTCACCTCGGCCGAGTACAAGTACTGATACAGATATGGAACTCGATATACGATCTAATAAACGTACCAGATCCCTCATCTTCACCGATCTCAAGTCCAAATCTAAACGGAATGAATCAGCTATTTCACGTGAAGATGCTAACAAGGGCGCGACAGGCGCCTCTGCGGTGTGCTCAACACCATAGGTCAGTTGAGGGTACTACAGTGGAACTGCCGTTCTATATTCTCAGCCTCAACCGACTTACATTACTTTTGCAATAATATTAATCTTGATATTATAATTCTCCAAGAAACTTGGCTTACACCAGATAAAAATTTCCATCTTGCCGGTTTTCGTTCTTTTCGATTACATCGCCCATCACGTGGTGGTGGTTTAATGATCCTTGTATCAAGTAAACTGTGCCATAGGGCGAAAATTTCTTTCAGAATGTTAGACTTGGATTGTGAATTATTAGCATGAGACTTGTGTCTCCCCGGATACCACCCTTTTTCAATCGTAAATTGTTACTTCCCCTCCGGTGTGCAAAGCACGCGTTATCTTGAAAGCGTTTTGGTAGCATGTAGAAAGGAAATTGTACTCACAGGAGACTTTAATTCACACCATTTGTCTTGGGGTATAAGGACAGATTCTTGTGGTAGGCGACTGTGGGAATGGACTATTGATCACAACCTTTCCTGTCTGAATAAAGGTCATGTAACATTTGTCCGAGGTCAAACTAGCTCAGTATTGGATTTAACGTTTTGCTCCAATGCAATCAAGATTTTGTCATGGACTGTTCTGGATTCGGCAACTAACAGTGACCATCTTCCTGTAGTTTTTGACATTACTTGTCCAAAAATAACTTTAGATCAGCCAAAACGCACATACATCAACCATAGCAAATTTCAAGCCTGCCTCCGTTCTGCCATTTCCAAGCTTAGAAATTCCAGTACTAAGGAGATTGCATCTACGATTGGTTCAATGCTGGAGGGATCTAGAAAAAATTCTGAATTTTCTATTCCATCCAATAAACGATCCTCTTCTCGTTGGTGGAACGATGAGTGCTCGCGCGATTATAGAAGACGAAAAGCCGCTTGGAAAAAAACTTCTTCTTAATCAGAGCCCAACAAACTGGAAAGACTATCAATTCCTTGCTGGCGTATTTAGGCGTACAGTGAACCGCGCGAAAGAAGAATACGAGAGTAGACATTTTGATTTTCTTTCTAAATCCAAAAATAAGCGTGCTTTGTTCGCTTATCTTCGGACAAGAAAAGTACTACCAGAACCTTTAACGTTGCAGTCATTTGTCTTGACGCCAGTAGAAATGAACACCTCTCTAGAAGACATAGCGCAAGGTTTAGAACGCCGCTTCATTGCGAATTTTTCGGCTATTCAGTCCGTTCTGGTAAACTTGCTTGAATTTCCAGAAGTTTCTTTAGCTGAATTGAATCGGACAGTATTATGCTTACCGAGGACGGCTCCCGGACCAGATGGGATTACGAACTCCATGTTGAAATGTTTACTCCAGGAATCGCCTGATCTTTTGCTAGAACTAGTGAATTATTCTTTAGGGAATGCATGGATACCTCCAGATTGGAAACTTGCCAAAATTGTATTGTTGCTAAAAAATGAAAATGATGCATACACGTTGGATAACATAAGGCCGATCGCACTGACATCAAACTTAGTGAAATTGGTTGAGAGAATCATCAATATACGAATTAATGAACTTATTGACATGAAGTCTATTCTAAGTCCCTGTCAAATTGGGTTCAGGGCTGGTTGTTCAATTTGGGATGCCCATGTTGACTTAGAAAGTAGGCTTCAATTAGCTCGGCTACATAAACGCTGGTGCATAGGCGCTGCTGCAGCGAAAAGTGCGTGTATGTCACTGTACGAGAACAAGAACGAATCTTTCATTTTGCAACCGACGCCGTGGTTACCACCGTGGGCTCGCACTTCAAAAGGGTACCCCCTGCAGCGTGAAAAGGTCGCGCCATCCGTGTGCGGAAGAGAGGGTGCGAGAATCACGGTGCGTGAAAGACCTGCTGCCACCTGCGACATGACGACGCCGCCAGAGAAGGCTCCGGACGCCGTGGCTAGCACCAGCACCGCGACTGAGGAGAACGACGACGATACCGACAACGAGTTAATCAGCGCGTACGTCGACGTCTCGAGCGACTACGAGAGCGACAACGACGAGGCTGACAAGCCGTCTGCAGCGGC
>WOVY01012633.1:77500-78776 GCA_013436015.1 Rhipicephalus annulatus
GCCACCTCGATCTCGCCCAGGTCCATCTCGACGATCGCCGTCTCCACGACGTCGTTCCCTGTCCCCCATGCGGCCAAGTGCGGCAGCTCATGAGCGGGAAACTAGTCGTCGCAGTCCCCGAGGCAGGGACTGCGACGCTATCGCAATGTGAAAGCCTCAGAGCAGCCCCTCGAATGTCATTGACGTGTTTGTGGACGGTTGTTTGTTGCATCGGCGCTTATTGACACTGGAGCTGCCGTATCAGTTATGGACGAAAAAAACTCTGCCGCTTACTTCGAAAAGTGACGACGCCACTTTTCTGGTTATCCCTACCGTACTGCAATTTTGGCACGCGGCATTTATCCTAACAGCAGGTGCACAGCTCGCGTTGTCATCCAGGACGTTCTGTATGTCGCCCAGTTCATCGTCATTCAGGCATGCTCTCATGACGTCATCCTGGGATGGGACTTTCTCTCCCGCCATGACGCCGTCATCCATTGTGCCGCCGCCAAAATTGAGCTCTCACCCTTCTCGCATTTGACGCCAGAAGACAGTCCCCCGACACTGAGCAAGATTCTAACGAAAGACGATACAACAGTGCCTCCAAACTCGACGACGGCTGTGTCTGTCTACTGCGCTGGTCTCTCCGACACCATTGGACTTGTTTCGCCATCTGACCGCGCTTGCAGCAGGAGAGGGTTGCTAGTACCTTTCGCGACCGTGCAGGTCAACCAGGGCAACACTGCTATTTTTGTAACCACCCGTCCCCGTATGCTGTTACCTTGCGTCGAGGGGAATGTCTCGGCAGAGTGGAACCAGTCGACGACGCCAAGTCCTGGACGTACCCGATGACACGCGCGGTCCCAGGTCGTGTACCATCAATGCTGTTTCCACTTCTTTCGTCATCTGCGATGTATTTGGCCCCTCCATCGCTGACAACCTTACGGCCGTACAGCGTTCCCAACTTCTGGACCTGTTGCAAGAATATCGTTCTTCTTTCGATGTCGGGCGAAGTTCTCTCGGTCGCACGTCCGTTGTTGCGCATCGCATCGACACTGGTGCCCATCCACCTTTACGGCAACGTCCATATCGCGTGTCGCCTGCTGAACGTCGAGTAATTAATGATCAGGTTGACGATATGCTCCGACGCGATGTTATTCGCCCCTCGGACAGTCCATGGGCGTCTCCTGTTGTTCTTGTTGCGAAGAAAGACGGTTCTGTGCGGTTCTGTGTGGACTACAGACGGCTCAATAAGATCACTCGCAAGGATGTTTATCCACTGCCACGCATCGATGAA
>WOVY01012634.1:0-141428 GCA_013436015.1 Rhipicephalus annulatus
TTTTTTCGCCATAGCATACAGAGCGAAAACTGGCCATTTTGAGGGGGCGCTCCTACCGAAATCAAGGTGGTGCCCCCCTGTCCCCTCGAAAAAAATATCTGGCTACGCGCCTGGGGGCAGGTGAAGCTTCGCATCACCGTGCCTGCCATACTATCTATCTATCTATCTATCTATCTATCTATCTATCTATCTATCTATCTATCTATCTATCTATCTATCTATCTATCCGATAATGAGTGGGGTGAAGCATCCATCGGTCCGTCCATGCTATCGTCCGTCCATTCGTTCTCGCTTCCGTCCGCCCGTGCTTCTCTCTGTCTGTGCGTCCGTCCGTCCGTCCGTCTGTCCGTGCGTGCGCGCGTCTGCCTGTCTGTCCATCTATCCATCCGTCAACCAAGTGAACACTACAAGTACCGCCATCTCACATCTTTTCATCATATATTCATCATATACAAGTACCGCCATCCAGTGGACATTCCAAGTACTAAACGAGAGGTTGCTACCTACTACTACTACTGCTTTATAGATCGGGTGCGCACGACCCACGGCTTAAGGAGCTTCGCCCCTAAAATAAGCGTCGCAACGAAGAATGATGCTTGACCGCTGGCTCGAAGGAATCAAATCCCGGCTGCAGGGGCCGCATTTCTATTGAGACAAAATTGTGGAGGCTTATATATGCGTGCATGGTGCAATTCCAGGTGGTCGAAACTTTCCAAGGCATCCGTTACGGCGTCTCACACGATCACGTCGTGGTTCTCGGACATGAAATTCCAACAGTCATGAGGCACTTGGGAGCGGGGGTGGGGGGGGGGAGACACTACCCGTACCCGACCCCCGTGTGCGCACAAATAATGAACATTTGTGAAATGAGGCGGAAATGGCGGTACAGTCGCACTATCATCGCCATCGCTAGACGAACAAGCAGAAAACAAGTCTGTAGAAGAAGACAGGGAAGAGGACAATCGTCAGACGGGGTTGGGGAGGGCGCCACGACAGGCTGCCGGCCGCACCCAGCGGAGAGCGCGAAGCGCCACCGTGCCTCCGCGGCCGCAGCGGGTCGGCCTTGATCACCAGACGGGAAACCATGAGTCGGGCCCTGCTCCACGGGCGCGCCGACCCGGGGTTCCCAGACCAGGGCGGGGACCAACAAGACCAGCAACCACCGCCGCTTGACCAGGAACTGCTCGAGTGCCTCCGCGAGCAGTTGCCCCGCAGGGCGCGCCGCGGTGACGACTTCGCGCCGGAGGTTGTGCTCGAGTTTGTGCGCAGCATCACCGAGGTGCAGGGAGACGACGCGAAGGAGCACAACGCCGCGACGGAGCACCCAGAGGCGAGTGAATGTTCAACCGAGGAGTCATGAAGGTCCTCTTTATTTAGCACGCGCCAGTTCGAGCTCGGATACCGGGCGGCGACGATCGGTGCTGTTCACCTGTACCAGTACTTCATCCAATCAACATGTGCTGAAATGGGCAGGGTGGCGTCCTACAGGGTACCTTCCTAATCTAGCTATCCTAGCATAACCACCTCAGTCAATCTTGTGGGGCAAAAAAAAAAATGGTATGTATACGGCCAGAGGTGCATACTGAAGCTAGTAATGATAATACCCCGAGCAAAATATTACAGACAGCCAGGAGTTGACGATTTTTCCAGAACCAGACAAGAAAGCAACGTTCTCTTATTCCTCCATTTCTAAGCGAGTCCATGCCACAGCGGATGGCTCACACACTTTGATATGCAACATTATTCCCTCTCCCAGAAAAGCATCGTCTCGATGCTGGTTATCAGCGCTCAAAAATGGGAAAGAAAACACGTTACTATATAAGCGAACAACTGAGTCGTAAAACTAAATGAATGTGCCGCTGTCACAGAAGTACTAAATAAAGAAACGAGCTAGGACACAAGACACCGCAGAATAGAACAGAAAAGTGACAGAAACAAAGAAAGTAAGCAGTCACTGCAACAAAAGTCATTTCATGTTCAATTGAAATGCGACAATACGGTGGAGTCCAGCTCGTAGATAAGTGGAAAGAAGGGCTCGTTGCACTATCGATAGTTTCGATGCGGACTTCAACAAAACATGCTTTAGGTTTTGCTGTTTCGAACTTTCCGGTACTTTATGCGATAAACGAACATTCACCGGGAAGGCACTGCCATGGTAACACCATACTACAAGTAGCGGGCAACCGAAAATGCGCAGCAGGGAGGGCGAGGCAGCCTTCTTCTTTGGAACACACTAGCAAGGCATATTTGCTTTTCTTCGCCGCCATGTTGACTAAACGACATGCTCCTGGGGACACTTACAGGTGACGCGAGCCCCCACAAGCAAGCACATACTCGACACGTCCCTGGAGGCCCTTGACTGCGACCGGGTGCCCGTGCTGCTTCCGCTGGTGGTGAACCCGAGGGGCGCCAGCGACACGGCAGTCGGCGCCAACTCTTCGGGCTCGTGGAACCAGCGTCGACTGTCCGCCGAGAACAACGTGCGCCGCATCCGGCTTCCCTCGCAGCAGAGTTCCGAGGGCGACCAGGTGAAAGCCGTGATTGCCGAAGCTCCGAAGGACATTCGACGGCGCCTCGAACCGTCCGCTCAGGTATAAGTTACAACCAACGTGGGGAGGTAACGCGTTCCTTTATTTAGTCAACGAGTAACGTTATTTAGTTACTTTTTTTGGTAACGAGCACAACATTGAGAGTAACCTCCTACAAACTGGCCCGATTTTCGCTTCATGCGAGCGCACCCACATTTATGAGTTACATCTCAGCTTAGCGATGCATACCTATCGCTAGCGTAAGTCAATAAACTTTTATAAACGTTGAACAATGCTTCGCTTATGATTGGTATCTGGGGTTTAACGTCCCAAAACCACCATATGATTATGAGAGACGCCGTAGTGGAGGGCTCCGGCAATTTCAACCACCTGTGGTTCTTTAACCCGCACTCAAATCTGAGCAGACGGGCCTAGCATTTTCGCCTCCACCGGAAATGCAGCCGGGATTCCATTCCACGACCTGCGGATCAGCAGCCGAGTAACTTAGCCACTAGATCATTGCGGTGGGGCGATGCTTCGCTTATCTCGGTTACGACATATATCCGCGCTGATTCTGTCCTACCCTTTGAGCCCCGCACAAGGGCACACGGTATTGTATATATGTATTCGCGCTGCCGACGTGTTCTAGTCGTTCTAGTGATTACAGTGCTCGACTGCTGGAACTAAGGTCGGGATCTACTACTGGCCGCGGCGGCCCCACTTCAGTGGAGGCAAAATGCTAGAGGCCCGTATACTTATATTTAGTTACAGGTTAAAGAACCCCATAAGGTCAAAACTTGCGAACCTCATAGTCATATCATCGTTTTGGGACGTAAAAATCCCCGCACCATTCATGTATTCCTCCACTTTTCTAACAATACTTTTTCAACTGGCACAGGAATCGTCAGGAGGGTCGAACGAGCTAGAGACGTTTATGGAGGAGAGCTCAGTCGCGACCACGTCGGACGACACATCCTCTAAGGAGAGCACCGAAAACAACAGCGGTGACACCAGCAGTGCAGAAACGACGGAGATGTCAGAGCAGACGGACGTCGAGGCCGCCTCCGACGTACAGTCGGGTGCCAGCGGTAAGAGTTGGTGTCCCCCCTGGTACCAATCAGGGGCCACCACTTACGATCTTCTCTCTTCAGTCACGTCGTGCCTGGACCCAGTAGTGGACCACGTGGAACCCTTGCATACCATGAGGGACGTGTACCAGAACATCGCACAGGCCTACGACAACGTGTTTACCGACGCACCACAGTTCGACACAGACATGCCGCTGTTCTTGGATGAGAACCTGAAACAGCCGGCTGACAGCTGCTTGTTCTGCTACGACTTCAAGAACAACAAGTACATCAGCCAACACGAGAGGCTTCCGGGTGGCGCCTTCGAGCGCTTTGTCTCATCCAGCCACCATAGCGACGTTAATGAAAAGCAGCGGGAGGCGTCGCGGGTGCCAGACGTTCTATGTGGCGATGACTGCCAGTTACAGTCATCCCACGTCGCCTCGAAGTTCCAGCAGCAGCCCCTGAACGCCGAGCTGGGCGCCGCAGTTCCACAGTCCAACGTGGCGAGCGGCGGCAGCTCGCTAATACCCAGCATCGATGAGAAGTCATTTATTAACTTCCTCTTTTCCACCATGTCCAACGATAATGCAGGCGAAGACGTGGCGGGAGAACAGCTAGACACGTTCTACGTTAACCCTAACGTCATGTTCCTAAACGAAAACTCAGACGCGTTCAACGCTCACGTCAATTCCTCCGTTCTCCCCGACTGCAACAACAACGTCTTCAGTTTTCCCGACAGTATGTCCGGCTATCAGGAACTAGCCACTTTTCAACAAAACGAGCCACACGTCGAGGTTGCCGACGAAATGCAGGTTTACTCTACGAGGCGCCTATTTTCTGAACCAATCAAGGGCTCAACGTCCGCTCCTGCAACAGAGTCGAACCATGCCAGGACAATTGCAGCTCTACCTCAGGCGTATCAGTCGGACCTAGGAGAAAAATGTCATATGACTGCGACCCAGGTGTTTCAAGTCGAGCTCTCTAACATGGCGCCGGAGTTCCCCCGTTCCCTGCATGAAAAACAGGACTACGTAAAGACAGAGAAGGGACACTCAATCGCTCCATCGTCGAGGATATTCGACGTCTTTTCGACCGAACCCGAGCGCAACTACGACCTGCTCAAATCTTCCCCCGAGCGTTGCATGTGGGCCAAGGCGAGGACGCCGTTCTCGGACGGCAACGCCCTGGTGCAAGACTTCATCCCGGTATCCGACGAGGCACTCAAGCTGCGCCACCGAAACGGACGCAACTTCTTCTCGGACGGCAACATTTTGGGCGACGCCATCAGTGGCGTCACCCAAGCGCCGCAAGAAGTTCCGGGCAGCCCCACCAAGCCCGCGTTACGATATCCGCGGCCGACCTTCGACAACTACAAGGACTTGATGAGACTGTTCGCGCCTCTCAGGCCCGTGTTCTTAAGGGGACAGCGGCTGCTTCAGCAGCCACCACCGCTGAAGCCGATGTTGCTAACGCCACCACAGTGGCCCCTCGAATACTGGACAGCGAACGTCGACGCTGCGGCGGATGCGACGCCGAACGCTAACCTCGGTTGGGCCGAAGAACTGCGCCTGCCGTCTGACGTGCCGAGATGTCTCACCGACGGTGACTTGAACACCGAGAACATCGAGTCCGGCGTGGAAGAACACACGGTCAATTTCATGCCGCGGCTTTTGGAGTCTCGGATTCCCGACGGCCAGCAGCAAATTGTGGCGACTGAATCGAGCTCCAATGGTGCGAACAACTCGGAAACTTTCGGCACTTCGTCCTGCGAAGACAACAAGGATTCCAGCTGCACGACCACTTCGCTCAGCGTAAGTGAAGACTCGGCGAGGACGTCCACCACCACCGCGGAGTCCGTGTCTGCTCCACCTCGGGGTCTCCAAGAAGCCACGTTCCCCATTCACGGGAACATGGACTCGGAAGAACCGCGAAAGGAGTCACTGGCACCGTTATCCTCCACCGGCGAAGGAACCATCGTCAACTGGGGCACGCACTGCAGCACGTTTTCACTGACGGAAGAAGCCGAGTTCGACGGGTCTGCGCCGCTCTACGACTTCGCGTCTGCGGCGCCGAGCGAGGAGGCCATCGACATCGGTGGATACAATGAAGTCTACCCGGGCACCACCAAGAAGACCGTCCCCGTCAGGGCCATGATGCCGACCATCGACGAAGAAGATTAGAGAATTAGAGAGAAACACACACCGCTCCGACGGTACAGCGCCGGAGGTGTGCCACATTCTACCGAAATCAGTGAGGAAATTCCCAGTGCGTCACAACAAGAAAGTGTCACTGTGCATTGTACGCTGAACGCTGAAAGCAAAGATGTCGATCAAGATTCACCCAAAGCTCCTCATTCCGCTGATGTACTCGTGGACGCAAAAAGAATAAATTGCCAGCAACCCCTGACTGAAAATTAATGAAAAAAAAGCAGTGCTCCAGAGACCATGGACGCCAGAGCAAAGAACGGCGGACCTCCTGGAGGCTTCAATTTGCTATTGAAATCGGCGGGAATTTCGCGATCACGAATGACAAATCGGCAGAATGGCAAGAAAAGTGTCTGTACTGAGGCTGTCACTCGTGGAGTGCCCCTTTTTACGCGGGCAACCAAACGTGGCGCAAAATTGTTTGAACGGTAACCGTGCTGTGTAGTTTCCGACATTAAAATTTGTCGCTATTGTACTCTCCTTTTGTATTAATGGTCTCGGCATATTTGCAGGATTCGGGCCAGTATTCACGAAAAACGCCCGCGCTACCATCGTTTGTAAGAGCAAAACTTAGCCGATCCTGGTAACTGGACATATGTCGTAAGAGAAAGCGGTTGGATCACCAATGAGGAGGGGCGTACGCGAGAACGTTAGAGAGCTCGTTTCGCAGAGATTCGTGTGTAAACGTAGATGGTTGTAAACAAAAACTGATATTCTGCGCGATCGAAAATTCAAGAAAGAAGCAAATTTGGCAAATTCCACGTACGGTGGAATTTGTCGTGCGAAGCATCCAGTAGGTGATCGTGGCGTAATTTTTACCGCGAAAGCTGTTATGAGATCACAACTAGGGTCACACGCAGTTGTCCGCCGCCACTGTCGGTGTCCGTAACAACTAGCACCAAACCTAGCACCAAAGACACAGTGGGGTTAGAAACCCGGGTCTGCTGGGTGTCAGCCCCAGTACTCTATCACTGAGCTACGTTGGTGCTTGTGACTTGTTGGCAAACTTGTCTTAGGTAGGCTCGATGTCGGGAAAGAAATCACGTTAATACGACTTATAAAGCGTTTTAAAACAGCGAAAGAACAAACAGTCGTCGCACAATGCGAATAGCGTAACGAGTTTCTCGTCCAATGCTCCAACCCATTACAAAAGCTTGTTCTTGTTCCCCTATTAACTGTGGCGCATACCCACTTCAGCCATAATTCCTCATCGTCGTCAGCCGCCGCATGAACAATTAGCACGAAATTCCTTGCAAGTGATTAGAGGATACCACGATTCTCAGAAGAATGACGAAAAATAGCATAGCGAATGCCGGCCTACTACCCAAATGCTTTGTGGGAATCAAGCAAGTGTGCTTGCAGTAGTTACCCAATTAGTGTTTTGAAAATGCTCTGAAAGGCCGCTCTTCTAGCTTTCGCTGTGACTGTACTCTGCCTTCCGCGCAGGCCTGGCGTTTTTTTTTTTTTAGCGAAGCGTTGCGGAATGACGCTAAAGCTATGTACAAATGTTGTGCACGCAGACGTATTGAACAATCCCGTTTATTTTATATTATCAGCAGTTTAAAGTAGCGTAACGACGCCAACGGCAACGCGGGTATTTCCAACACCAGAAGCGGTATGATGACATGCAGCAACTGTTCTTTCAAAGATGGAAGCGTTTGCTTGTCCTGGCTAGTGCTACGTTGACCGATGTTGATAACGTCGAATCGCCCGCACTGCAACCACAATAGACGTTTCACCAACATTACGCTTGAATTAGGCCTTTTCCCAAAGCAGTTTCGAGACTGCTTGTGGCTCTGTGATTGAATAGTTGTTGCCACGCAGAATGTTTGGGTTCGATTCCCGCCGGGACCCTTATATTTATCCTTTGCATTTGTCAGGGTCACGCTGTCGATGTCGCTTTTTCTAAGCACTCTCGCACTGACATTGCCAGATTATATCAACGGGGCGAAAAGATAAGGGTAATCACCTGTGGCGCATGTATACCCTGCAGTAAGCCAGTGGTACACGGGTATGATCGAGCCACTCTTGTCTAAAGAGAAAAGTTTGACCATGTATACAATGGCATTTTCACGTTATTCACGTCATGACTGGCCAGGCATATTCATCACACCATGTTACCTTCTCACACTAATATTGGTCTACCCTAACTAAACGAGGCGAACACAAGAGCAGCCACGCAGGCTGAATAGATAGACACGTTCAAGGTGCCTGCATTTCCCTAAGGCAGGCTTCGCATTTAAGTACCTCGGTCCAAACAACCGAGATCGAACCCTGACGTCTGCGTGGCAAGGAGGCATTCATCCATAGAGCTGCGCTATTACTTGAAGATGGTTCGGAAGAACATGGCTCACCCCTCTGTCATAAGGATCGGTATAAAACAAAAGTGAAACATGTCTTCTCAGAGTTCGTTGAGCGCTTATTGTGCAATGTTTCGTCACGATGGTGAAAAAAATGAATGCTGCAGCCACAAATACAGGCATAAAACAGTTTAAACAGTTTTTTTTAAAGCCCCATACGAACGTCATGTCGATGAAGTAGCCTCCTTCACGCTTGTAATTTTGCGTGGAAGAAGCGTAGAATCGTGGCGTCAAAGTATGAGAATTCCGCAACGAGAGGGTGTTTCAAAGGCCCAAACTCATCATCATCAGCTGCAAACACGAACAAAGTGGAGAGCTGCGTAGGTTCGCGTGTCGACTTCGGACGTGTAATGGGTCGCTCGCCGATTCGCGAAGGGTAGAATTATGGCGTAGTGCGCACCTAACTGTACTTGCAGTATTGCCGAAATTCCAAGGAGTATCATCATCACCATCAAGAACTTTCAGTATAGGCATTCCAGGATTCCAGTCGAGCTTTTCCCTTAACTTTTTTCTCCTTTTTATTATTTTTTATTTTGTTTTATTTTGTTTCACGAACTCTACTGCCGCACGCCTCATGGCCGATCCCCCGTGGTGTGTAGTGCCATTCTTCTGGGAATAATCATCATCATCATCATCCAATATGGCACCGGAGTTCCTCCGTTCTCTGTAGTTAACTATAGTTCTCTGCATGAAAGACAGGACGACGTAAACGCCAAGAAGGGAGACTTGTTCGATCCCTCGTCGAGGATCTGCAACGTTCTTTTGACCGAACCCGACGCGCAACTACGACCTGCTCAAATCTTCGCCCGAACGTGACTCGTGGGCCAATGCGAAGACGCCGTTTTCGGACGGCAACGCAATGACGCAAGATCTGATCCCCACCTCCGAAGAGGCGCTCACTGCGCCGCCGAAATGGACGCAGCTTCTAAGAAGGCCACATTCTGGGCGACGCCATAAGAAGTTTCGGACGGCCCCACCAAGCCAATGGGCCGCCATCTACGGCCGACCTGCGACAACTACAAGGATTGGATGAGACTGTTAGCGCATTTAGGCCCGTGTTCTTCGGAAGACAGCGGCTGCCCCAAAAACCACCTCCGCTGAAACCGGTGTTTTTGACGGCGCCACAGCGGCCCCTCGAAGACTGGAAAGCATGCGTCGGCATTGTGGCTGTTGCGGCACCGAACCTCGGCTGGGTCGGGAAACTTTGCCTACCATCTGAGGCGCCTGAATTCGTCACCGACGACGACATGAGCATCGAGGACACCGAGTCGGGCGTGCAAGTAAACATGGCCAACCTCAAGGCGTTGCTCTTAGAAGTCTCAGATTTCCGACGACTAGAAACAAATGGTGGTGACTGAGTCGAGTTCCAGTGGTGCGAACAACTCGGAAGCCTTCAGCACTTCTTACTGCGAAGACAACGAGGATTGCAGCTGCACGGCCACTTTGCTTAGCGCGAGTCCAGATTCGGCGAAAACGTCCACAACCACCACGACGTCCGATGCTGCACCACCTCGGAGTCTCCTAGACGTCAGGTTAAACGTCTACGAGAACGTGCATGGCCTCAGGGGAACCGAGGAACAAATCGCTGGCGCCGTAGTCTTCCACCGGCGGAGGAATCACCGACAACTGGGCCAAATACTGCAGCACGCTCTCGATGACAGAAGAAGCCGAGTTCGACGAGTCCACCCCGCTCTTTGTCCTCGCGTCGGCGGCACCGGGCGGGGAGGCTGTCGACATCGGTGGATACAACGAAGTCTTACCCGGGCACCACCAAGAGGACTGTCCCCGTCTAGGGCCATGATGCCGACCATCGAAGAAGATCAAAGAGGGACACACAACACCCAGGCGGTTGAGCTGCGGAGGTGTGCCAGTTTCTTCCGAAATCACTGAAGAAACTCCCACTGCACCGAAAGAGGTTGAGTGTCACTGCGTGTTGAACGATGAACCTGTGGTGAATTAAGAAACTTGTGAACTAGGAATAGGCCTGCGGAAATCCGGGTGGATGCCGAGATGCGCACCACTGAACCTTTTCCATTCGGCTGATGAGCTCATGGACGCAAAAACAAAGTGCCAGTGATCCCTGTCAGCGGACTTGAGAATGGCGGTGCTGCGGAATAACAAGTCAGAAGGAAAAACGACGAGACACCCGTTCGCCACCATTTGCTTCTGATAACCAGTGGTGAAGTATATAATTTTGCGATCGCGATTGGCTAACCGGTGGAATGGCAAGGCAAGTGTCTGTATACCGAGCGTGTCGCTCGGAGACTGTTCCTTTTTACGCGGACAACCAAATGCGACCGAACCAATCGCAATATTATTCAAACGGCAACCGTACTTTGTAGTTGTTACATTGAAATTTGTTGCTATTATACCCTCCATCTCTGTTGAAGACGGTCAGGATCCGGGCGAGTATTCACAATAGGCCGTTCGTTACGCTACACTAGTTTGCAAGAGAAAACTTCATCTACTGAAGTTTTCATATGCGAGGCGCACGAAATACTTCAGGCCTCCTCGACAAATGTCTAATAGGCGTTAAAAAACAAGTTCCAGGCTACACTCCCTTCTAATAGTCAATATGTGACGTTCATTTTGTATTGCGTCGTTTTTTTTTCACTTGTTTCAGCAATAGCTCGATTGCTCTTTAGCGCATTACTGGAGAGCGACGCTATTGCTTGATATTCCTGGTGGGAGGAATCTCCTTAACGCATCCAATGCTGCGTGGAAGAAGCATAGAATCTGACCAGGCATCAAAACACGTGAATTGAGCAACGAGTAGGCTTTTCACTAAGGCGCACTCATTACAAAGCGCTCGGGCATTGTTATACATCAACCACTGCAAAAGCGCGAACGGAGTGGGTAGCTGCGAAGGTTCGCGTGCTTCCTTACGGACGTGTAGTGCGTCTTTCGCTGATTCGCAAAAGAAAGAATTATGGCGTAGTTGACACTTGAGCGTACTTGCAGTAGGCATTGGAGAATTTGAAACGACAATCTTATACGCGCACAGTCGTTCATTTTCATACGGCGCAGTGGACGGAGAGCACCAAGAACCGAAGCTAGATTACGTTGCTCGATTACGCTGTCGCGTTTTATACTCTCGAAGGCGAAGCTCAAGCGTCCTCGGATCTCCTGATCCGCATAAATACCACGTATGCACGAACAAGGTACTAAAGCACCTTAAGGCAGTTACGCAGCACAGTTCTGCAACGATGTCTTCTTGCGGAATCGTGTTGCGTAACTGTCTTAAGGTGCTTTAGTAAGATGCGATCTCTTGTACAGGGCCGCTGTCACGCGGACGTCGACTGGACTGAGCCATTCGCACCGCTTAGCAACAAAGAAACTGCAGACATCAACCTTACTTTTTTTCCCCTCTCCGAGACCAGCGTACCAGACGTGGTCATTCATCCATTAAGAATTACGCCACCGCTGCGTCTTCCCGATTTCCCGTCCAATTAGTGGACGAGATGCCGACTCTGCACGACAGGCGGGGTCTCAATCTATAGCTTGCACAGTTTTGTAGGCAAAAGTGCGACCATGAAGAAACGGGGATATAAGGAGGGCTTATCGGCGCCCTCCTTACGCAACTCGCAAGAGATGGGTTCGGAACCAGTCGTCCGCGCATCTTGCGTCACTATCCGCAACGCCGTGCGACGGTTTCCAGACGAGTTTTCCAACAAATGACACGGCACGAACAAAACCAAGGGCGCTAAGACTACGTCGTCTGCACGGCGAGCGCAACACGGGTCGATGCGTTCACACGATATGCGATGAAAACAACTTGTCGCGGAAATTGTGCGCATTCTGAACCGCTTTGGACGCTGCCTAACTACTCTCGTTACGCTTAAACTTTCAAGGTGAAAACGTTATCTGAACTAAGTGGCCTTCCCGTTACGTGGATGTAACTCGGGTCTGTGCGCGCGTAGAGGCCACGAAAGAAACGTTTGGGAACTCCGGACTTAATTACGGTACCCGGAAATGCGTCATGGCGACTACGCTCCGAACACCGCCTATCACAGTGGAGGGGAAAAAGGCTCATTGCGCCCTCTACGCAGTCATCTAAAAAAAAACTTCCAAGCGAGAGTCACCTTTCTTTTTTCAGTCGATTGTATTCATTTTCCTCGCTCACCTCCGAAAGTTGTCTGCCCTTAACGTGGTTTTTGCACAGCCTCTAGGTTATCGTGTGACGTCACGTCATGTGGTACCATAGTGTCGTCATGGTGACGTCGTCTAGTGACGTCGTCGCGTGATTATTTTTGCGTCAGTCGTGTTTTCGGTAAATTTTCGCGACTGTTGCCTTGTAACTATTGGAGTGGAAATAATTTTTGATGAGTGGAAAGCCGGCCTTCCACTGCTATTCTTCAAAAAAATTATCACACTTGGGAGCCTGCGGTTTCAAAAAAAAATTCTTTTGAGTGTGTGCGTACCCCGACGTGATCTTTGTGTTTTTATCAAAACAATTTTAATGTTTGTGAACTATTTTACTCGGAAAGCTTAGCACCCAAAAATATCTATATGTTGTAGTTTACTGATATTTACATAACTATAACTATAGAAACAGTAGCCTAGGTGTATTTCAGTTTTTTTTAGTTATAACGAAGAATTTTCCAGAGCGGTTTTTATACATCGACAAACTAAAGAAAACTAATCTACGAACGCCGTGCAAAAAGCAAAGGCCGTTAGTTGGCAAAAAAATTTGTTAGTAAAACCTTTTATTGGTGGGTTAAGTTTAGTACAACCAGCGTACACTTTTTTTTACACAATTGCCGTGAATTCCGGAGCACTTTTTGGACCGCTGAACAATGTAGTTTTTTTTTTCAGTTCCTTAGAAGCTCACCGCCTGAAGATTTTCGGCTGTTTGAGTCAGACGGTAGGCATTTTTAGTAGCCATCTTGCACATAGTTCGTGAATTCCGATCTTTTCAGTTACAGTCGTGTAAGTTGTGGAGCGGTCAACGAAAGGAAAGCTATTTGTCAGACTATAACCAGTCAGTCGTCAATTTAATCGCATTTCTCGGTCCGCTTGTCGAACAGTTTATATTTAGTCTTGATGCCGAGTCTACCACTCCGCTCTTCGTCGTGCATATCGTGTGGGCATTTGTGAAGTATCGGTACCATTTTTGCCCTCATACCTGTGCACCCATGAATTGGGCACAACTGCCCACGAATTCGAGAAGCTGTCGACCCTTTTGCCAGTGAAAATCGAATTAAAGCTCACGCTTCCCAACTGGCGGGAGCAAAGATTCTTGTGGACAGTGTCATCTCCGTTTCTCGGCAAGCAGACGACGATGACGACCAAGCCAGAACAGTGACTTCAGCTACTTGCTGAAGAATGAAGAGGTGGCCTCGCACCAATATATCTTTATTCTGGCACAGTATTTATATAATGACAAAATGTCCTTACTTTTCGAAAAAAACGCTTCTATTTTCCGCTGGAGGCTCACAATTTTAGTATCACTTCTGTAAAACGTACCTTTGTACAAAACTACACTGCTTCGCAAATAGTAGATCCTTACAAAACGGTACCTTCGAAGAAAAATAAAAAAAACGGAAATTCACTCACCGCAATTTCAAACAAGTTTTGAGCTTCAATGCAACCTGCGTCTGTATTTCATTGTCCTTGCGAATTAACCTGGCCATAACTTTCATTACCGCTGCTGCACAGCCAAATTTGGAAACTCAATTTCCAAGTCTCACAAAGATATTTTACGGAAAATACGGCGTCACTACGTCGCCTCGCGGAGAATTCGCTGGAGACACCAACGCTACGCTGGAGTAACTACTTTCGTCGGTGGGCAACCGTCCCTTGTTCTCTAACAAACCCGGGACTCACGTTAACAGAGACAGATGCACCCGATCTGCGTGCGAACTTAGGGTTGCGGAGCAAGGCAAGTGACGGCAACACCTCCGTTGCTAACAAGTTGCGGGAACGTCTCCTACAGAATTCTCTCTCTCTCTTTTTAAATTCCCCCTTGCGACACGGCGTCCTCGTTCGGAGACGCGACATTCTCTTGCCAATTCCATGCAACATTGACAATGAAGAGACTCGCAAACACTCCGCTAATGGTAAATCAAGCATTCCCGTTGCCCAAAGCTCCTTTTTATCACTCCCGGTCGAAATATTTCACTGCACGGGATCCCCTCAGTGAAGGCAGTGCCGTGTTCGACGAGGGGGCCTTCCGACAGGAATTTCAAAATATATTTTGCTCCACATTTTTATGAGTGCTCACACCCAACAGATAACCATGGCTCGTAATTTGAGTGGGCGGACAAATATAATTAAACAAAAAATGCACTATGATGAAATGCGCACTGATTAGGGAATTATCAACGACATAAATACAGCTATTCAACATACTCGATAATGGCACTTCCAGTCGCTCTAAATTTGGTCTGCAGGTCCTTGGCATAAAGTTATGTGCAGGGTATTCAAGTATTCAAAAGCGATGTTACGAACAGAATATAGAAGTATCCAAGATCTCAGAGAAGCTCTCATTTGATACATAATTTTAAAGATCATTATCCTCTTACACCACGATTAGTCGTCGCGTAACAGACATTTCCCCCGTGAAGTAGAATAGCCACTCTAGGTTTACCGACTCCAACGTTAGTGAGGTCTTCACCTTACTTATGGTCGAACGCGCTGATGCCGCTCGTTAATACACGGTCGACCATAATGCGTGTCAGAAACGGTTAAGGAACGGCAACCGGTCCGTACTTAAGCCTCTGCCGCAGTGAACGCATTTAGAGAAGCAAAGCGGCAGTTCGGGGCGGACTTTCCCCGAGGGGGATGCAACTATGTCTGCGAGGTTTACGAAACCGCGGAGAAAGTCTAGAAGATACAAAGAAACTAAAATAAAAAAACTTTAAAAACTGAGTCCGCCACTCAGTGAAGTGAGATCCCCAATTTCGCAACCAGCAACCATTCCCCAACACCATAGGGAGGAAGGTGGCTTTGGTCCTTTCGGAATCACGCCGCAGTTTCGTAACCCGTCGTCTGCGAGCCCGAAAGAGAGAACAAGATGAAAAAAACTAACAGATGTTGCAACCTGGCATTCACAAAAAATAAAAAAAGCTACTCTACGAGTGAAGTAATCGACGGCGCTAGACGAAAGGAGATAAGAAGGAGAGAATCAAGAACTAGAAATATTGTCGAGATTTCCCGACATTCCACGCGCTGCGCAACAATAGGCCAGATATAAATCGCACGTGCGTTCCCCGCGAGCACAAAGAGGGGGGAAAAAGGACATTGAGGTTAAAGGCGAGACGCAGTGTCGTACGCAGTTGCCAGACGAAGGTTATTCTGCAACAGCGAAGCCGATAAAAACGCGAGCATATAAGCGGCGCAGAACCAGGCCGAACAGAACAGAGCATACATGAACACCGAACGAACGCTTTTGCGTAACTAACGTTCCGCCAAGAGGCATTTCATGCACTTACTTCAAAGAGGGTGAGTGTGATCTTATTAGAGGGAACAAAGTGAAGCAAAACTATTACAGGGCCCCAGTGAAACAATGTGATGGCAAGTATTCACTAAGCCAGCTTGATTCAATCAGTGCTAGGTATTGCTCCATATGCCTGAATCCGGTACCACGCATATCCCAAGATCTTGTTTTAAAGAACCTCTATCTCAAATCCGCCCATGGCCAGCACCTATGTCTTGAACGAACCTGGTTCTATCAAACTATTCGCTTGCTTTTTCTTTACAAATACTTCAAATATATTTTGCCACAAGTTCGACTAATGTAATGTGCAGTTAATTGTTCTATACACGTGCGGTTATTTATTAGAGGTAACACCCCGTGAATCAATATAGCGACAGATAATGGTCAGTCCTGCTTTATTTTATCAGGTTTTGCTCTATATACCGTAGTGCAGCATTACGCCTGCATCTACATCTTGTTTGATTAAAACGTTTAACTGAAAATTGCACATAGCAGTTATTTATACCCGTAACAAGCCTGCCTTTTATCAGGTCCCTCTCTGCCTTTCTTTACAGCTCTTCGAAGATATCTTGGTGAACTAGATCAGTTTGTTATTCAATATGCTTAAAGATAATTCATAATTACAGATAATATGATGAAAAGTGATCTAACGTGATCACACTGACGTGACCAATGTGGTCAGCACTCATATATATGATTGTCTTCTTCTTGCTTCAATAAAACTAAGTCTAAAAGCGTACAGTAACTCGGCTGATGTGTCTCCAACTACTCATCCAGGTTCCACAAATCTCTTCTCAGCCGTTTTTCTTCGACAATACGTCAAACTTTCATTTCTCGCCTTGACTGCTAACCAGCTGACGCTTCCATAAGAATCGATCTTAGAGCTTCTGGGATGAGTACGCGTACAACTAATTTCGGCATCCCTCGCCGATCTCCAACGCCGTTTCCGGACTTTCTTTTTTCCGCAAGCAGAGACGTATCTCATCATGTTACGAGCATATGCTCCACAGTATATCACCCTCTTTTTTTTTTTGCACACAGACAGTCAGTTTAGGCCTGAAAAACAGCTAGACCAGTTCCCAAAGCGGCATAGCCCGAAATGATGATGATGATTATGATTAAAGGCCTCCCCTTAGAATCGGGGTGACGGCATGCGCCATCTAGCCTACCTTAATAGTTCGAGTTTAAATTCTGTCCCTCAACTCGGATGTCTTTTTAATTTTGCCCAGCCGCTACTCTTGGCTGGGATGTTATTTTATCGACTTCTCTGCTTTTCCTCCACCAATACCAAAGGACGTGGCCACGTCCACCAAAGGACGTGGCAGCAGCCAGCGCCGTCTGGCGGACGGCAGCGGCTGCAGCAAGCGCTTTAATTAATCGACTTGCATGATTCACGACGTAGTCGCTTCATTCCTTATGCAATGCATCCCCCTTCCTCTATTCGTTCGGTATGCCAGAGAAACATTGGCCTTGCTGTGTTTTTGTGCCTTCTGACGTGCACCTATACGGCTTTCCCGGATCTTCTTATTTTTGTACTATCTCGCACTCCTGGAGTATTTATTTCCCGTAATTATTTGGGAAGCGAAAATTAAACATGAAGCACTACCTGGTAAGTGTGTCATGGCGAGCCGCGAGGTATAAATGATTTACGTATAGCCCAGAAGTGAGCACGAAGAAGCCGTGAGCGCGAAGGATGCAAGAGAACACGACTCGTGCGAGTCGATGTACACCTGACCTACATTTCGACGTAGGGATAGACGACAGATAAGTTTTAGGGATGTTTGTCTATTCTTCTGGTAACGTCAAGGAGTACGTTTAGATAAGTTTTAGGCATCTTTCTGGAACCAATGGACGTTGCGAAACATGCTTCCGTACGATATGGTTATATATGTTTCGGGGACATCTCTGGAAGCTCGGGGGCAGGTTTTAAGTTTAGAGGGGTGTTCTTATTTAGGGTTACATTTTTTAATGAATGTTTGTGTTAGTTTTGCGATAACAATTTCAGTATTAGGGCAGTTTCCACAAGATATGATAGTGGAAGTTCTATGAACTGAGTTATGTCAGATATGTATTCATGTCTGCGCAGTAGAAAGTAAAGGCAGGTAAGTTTTTAGGAACGTTTGTTGAAGTATATGGTAAGTTTATGCAGGACATTTACGTAAGTATCACGAATTTTTCTGCTACTGATAAATGTTCCACAAGTTTTCAGAAATGCTTCCGTAAGATTTTTTTACGATCTTCGGGATACTTATGGAATCTTAAGGGCATTTTTATGTTTGGATAGTGTTTCTATTGGGGAATATCTCTTAATAGATATTTTTATGTTTTAGGTATATTCGTTTTAGCGTCATAAATATTTCCACAGGGGTGTTAAAACAAGTCTTAGAAATTTCTCCAAGATGCGTATGTGCAAAAGAGATAAGCTTCAGCAACGCGAATTAATATTTTGGCAATATTTTACCAAGTAGGGTTACATATGTTTCTGCAAGTGATAAATATTCCGTGAGTTTTCGTAGATGTTTTCGTGAAATTTGTTTACGAAGCTAATAAAATTTTCTTAAGTTTTCGGGACTGTTTACATAAAATATCGTTTTCTGCAACTGATGGATTATCCGTAAGTTTTCGGAAATTATCCCGTAAAATATGTTTATGCAGCTGATGGATGATCAGAAAGTTTTCGGAAATTATCCCGTGAAATATGTTTATGCAGCTGATGGATGATCAGTAAGTTTTCGGAAATTATCCCGTGAAATATGTTTATGCAACTAATGGATAATCAGTAAGTTTTCAGAAATGTTGCCGCAAAATATGTTCATAAAACTGACGGATATTCCGTAAATTTTGAGCACATGTTTCCGTGAAATCTTTCCGGCAATGTTTCCGTGAAAATTTCCCTAGATGCGTCCGTACGTCTGTACGTTAGGGAGTGAAGACAGTAAGTTTTATGAGCACTTGACTAACATTTTAACGCGATAGTGTTAAAGAGCTCGTTTCGTGGAAATTCCGGCGTCGGCGTCGTTGGCTGTGAGCGAAAAATCATCTTGTGCGTGACCGAAAAATCGAGAAAGATGGGCATAAAATAAATTATAAATAAAAAATTTCGTGGTATGAGTGGGGGATCGAACCCGGGTCGTTTGCGTGGCAAACCGGCGTTCTACCGCAGCCACGCGTCTGCTGTATTTCACTGTATTTGGAATACAGTGAAGATACCCTCCCATGTTTTGAAGTTCAGTGAACGTAACTTTCATGCTTTACACACACACGCATCCTGCATACATGTTTCACTATACAACATGAAATAATGCGTAAATAATGATTTGTACAAGCGTACATTGCTCGGGCGTAAGAACACGTGACTATCCTAATGACTTCATCGCTTAAAGCCGGTCATCCACTACACAAGGCACACACGTTACTGCGCCTATTCGCTTAAGGGCACGTAGTGGTTGCATAGCAAGTTCGAAAAGGTTTCATGCACTAAGTGTTTGAAGTACGAACTAGAGACAGGATATCGCTCTCGCGTTTACAAGTTTATCAAGAAGGCTTACGGATATTTCTGCAACTGATTGTTCTTAATATACGCTGCTAAACCCCAAACCCAAATGTTTTAGTGGACCTGACACTATCACCGATTCGCTTGCTCATAGATATGCGGTGACTATCAAAGTTTCTTGTTATAATATTTCGTACGTCGCCGTTGTTGTCAGAATTACCGAGTGACTGGAGGACAGCCCGCATTGCACCAATTCATAAGAAGGTCTTCTCGTAAAAAATTACCGCCCTACTTCCTTAACGACATCATGTTGCAAACTTACCGAAAATATTATCGCAAACAGCATAACTACACATTTGGAAAAACATTCTGTTTTGACAAGTAGTCAGCACGGGTTTAAGAGGGAGCGTTTGACTGCCACACGGCCCGTCACTGTTCGTTCCTTTGCGTCAGCTTTTGACAAAAACTGACAAATCAGTGCAATTTTCTATACTTCCGAAAAGCCTTCGAAATTGCAAATGCTGAAACTTGCAAATGCAGAAAATCGAGGATTCGTTTATTTCTCGGATTGGTGCATATCTGTCGAACCAGCATCGATTCGTAGCAACAAATGGTGAGAAATCGGGCACTCTTCCAGTCACACCTGGTGTGCTGCGGGGCAGTGTCCTCGGCCCTCAACGTTTTAATATATATATTGAAGACATTGTTAACATGGTCGAATGTGGTGTCCATATTTCGTTATTCGTTAATGATTGCATGCTTTTAAAGGGCAATCAAGCTGTCAATAACCAAACTTAGTTTACAGAGTAGTTTAAATAACATTCTCGAATGATGCATGTACTGGGAAATGACACTAAACACAGGCAAAAGCGTACTAATGAGAATGACACAAGAAATAACGCATGCTTCGTACGCATAAGTTAGGTTCAACCCCCTGTGTGAAGTAACTTAGTACAAGTGTCTAGTAGTCACCTATAACAACACATTAGCATGGAATGACAACACGAGTAATACTTGTACCTCAGCCTTCAGAAAATTATGCCTCCAGAGGCACAAACTTACGAAAAAGCACTATCCAATGCAATAATGCTATGCTATAACTCCTTAATTAGAACTAAACTAGAATATGCGTGTATCGTTAAGGATTCGTATGCTAAAACTATATAATACCAATAACCTCGAGAAAGTGAAGTAAAAGGCAATTATATTTATATGTAACCAATTCTCAAAACAGCATTCACCCACGTAACTCATGAAAGCAAAACATATTGAACCACCCGAGATGGGAAGACGTAGGCAGAGACTGGAATTCCCTAAACTACTTAACACGTACGAACAATTCACCACTAGACTCATCTCTCTATTTCTCGCTCCTATTAACCCGAACCACGCGTCACCGTAGACAATATGCATTAAAACCCTGATTCGCGAGAAAAAACACACTTAAGTATTATTCTTTCAATCGTACAATGACCGAATGCAATTGTGTAATTGAATCGACACCATAACGCTGATATTTATTAATTTGTTTGTATAGAGTTGCACTAAACGTATTGACAATTTCTGTATTAGTTTTCTTGTTTTGTTTGTTTTTTTTTCAACATGTTCACTGTTGTACTATTTTATTGCGATCCGTGCTTGGACTACGTGTCCACAGTATTTGATAAATAAATAATAAATGGTAAGTTCTCGGAAAATTTTCAATAAAATATGTTCCCATACGTGTTTTTTTTCGGGTAGTCATATAAGCTGAAGGCTAGATTTTAAATTTAGAAGGTGTTACATTGTGGGGATATGTCTAAACGGGTGATTTTTTTTATAAAAGCATTCGGGACATTTGCTTTGGTACTTAGGAACACTTCCACAAGATGCGTTTACACAATAATTTTTCTACGTAAGACGCACCTGTATGTCTGTATGCTAGTGAGTAGAGGAGGATAAGCGTAGAAATTACTTTCGTAAAACATGTTTATAACTGTTTTAGGGACGTTTCAGTTTGCTTGGGGACGGCTTCGAGGTTAAGAGGCTGTTTCTATTTGCGGATATTTCTAAAAAGACGTTTTAAAGGCTTACGTAATATTTCTTTTAGTGTTAGGCATGTTGGCGCAAAAGTACAGGTATTCTTTTCGGGTAAGATGTTTCTCCAAGTCAGTACTCTAGGGGAGTTTCGTCAAGGATCCATGTTTGCATAAAAGACATTTTTAAATGTTAAATGTTTTTCGGGTGTTCCAACAAGCGACGTTTCTCCCACTTCGTTTCCATAAGATTTGAATCAGTAGAGGTTCCTCAGTGCTTCTGGTTCCTCAGATGCGGTGGTGCATCAATTTCGACGACGCCCGGGTCATCGACACGGAGGATAGCCACGGAAAAAGACAGTTCTTAGAGTCCTGGTTATATCCTAAAGACATCTAGAGATGTTAATCGCTCAACTAGAACGTTACCCAGTGTATACGTGCACGGTCTGCAGAGCTAGTTGAAAAAAAAAAAAAACACCGAAGCAACAGCGACGAAAAGAAGGACGATGGAGAAGGCAACACCGACAAGAAAAATCGCTAGCTGCGGTGCCGGCCGAACAGTCACCTCTAAAGAAGGGACCGAATCGGTCCCGAAACGTCGGGTCAATTTACCGTCTTCAAGTTTTATCTCATTAGAAACTTTGGACTGTAGGTTGGCTGGGCGGTTTGTGTTACTATTAGTATAGGCAGTGACTTGGTGCGCTCGAGGCATTACACCGACCGACCGGCAGTGCCATGTCGCGGAGTCATCGAAGAAAGAAGCCGAGGAAAGCAGCCCGCCGTAACGATCGGGCTCTGACCAAAAATAACACGCCGCTCCCGCCACCGACTGGCGGAGGCACGTGCACCACTCACTCCAACGAACGCGTCAGGAGCAGAAGCCTTGCCTCAGGTACAGAGCCGTCACGTGATCAGGGCGTGGCTTCCTTGGTACCACGTGACGCTAAATGTACGAAAGCATGTATGTTCAGGGTTTTATCCAGAATTTCAATTTGGGGGAGGACCGGACTTAAGGAAGGGGGGGGGGCACACGGGTGTGAAAAGGGAAGAGGGATGTTTGCGTGGAGTAACTTAGGAGGAGGAATGTTAACATTCTTTAGGTGGGATGTATAAACCGCTGAGCGTTCGCTAATCGTTTGGCGTTATCGGTTCAGTTCGTACTGGCAAACAGTGAAGAAATCAAATCCAATGGAGACGAAGAACGACGCCAAGATTCACGCAGTACGTCACTTTCCGTTCTCATTCGATCGAAGTGCGTCTTCGAGCGCCACCGCAGTGGTCTAGTGGCTGAGGTACGCGGCTGCTGACGCGCAGGTCGCGGGATCGAATCCCGGCTGCGGCGGCTGCATTTTCAATGAAGGCGAAAACGCTGTAGGTCCACGTGCTCAGATTTGGGAGCACGTTAAAAAACCCCGGTGGTTGAAATTTCCGGAGCCCTCCACTATAAAGTCTCTCAAAATCATATGGTGGTTTCGGGACGTGAAACCCCACATATCAATCAATCAAGTGTCTCTTCAAGCCTAAACAAAATCTCTGTTGCTCCTGAGCTAAACTTATGTACGCAATAGTCTTGCCCCCGATTAAATATGTTTCATGGCGAACGTCCTTACTATGGTAACAGATGAGTCATGAATGAAGACATCTATCTAGTTATCTATCTATCTGTCTATCTATCTCAGCGTCAACACAAGCCGGAACTGAACATATTCAATAAATAATAATAATAACAACAATAATAATAATAATAATAATAATAATAATAATAATAATATCTGAGGAGGTTTAAACGTCCCAAAACCACCTTATGATTATGAGAGATGCCATAGTGATGAAATGCTCCGGAAATTTCGACTATTTTTCGTTCTTTAACACGCACCGACATCACACATTACACGGGCCTCTACCACTTCGCCTCCGTCAAAATGCGACAACCGCGGCCCGGAATCGAACCCGCGACCTCCGGATCAGCAACCCAGCACCGCAACAGCCACACCACCGCAGCGGACAACCCTTGGAAGAAAGAGCCCCAGTGAAGGTTGCTCGGTCAACTAGAGCGAAACGCTGAGCGACAAAACATTCGGATAATCACGGTTGCCCAACGCAAGTCCAGTTCCGTCAAAACCGGCGCGGTCTGTTCGTTCCAAGTGTCAGTCGCAAGCCGCATACTGCACGCGACGCGAGCGTATACGTGTCGCAATAGTTCGCCCCTAGAGAGGAACGAAGGCTCCTCGACTGTGCACGCTCGAACGCCTCGAAAAATTACGACAGCGGCCGCGCAGTATATGCTCGCGGCGCTGGTCGGCAGAGGGCGCGGCACGTCACTTCCGGCCGGAAGTTCCCTGCGCGTGCGACGCAGGAAGCGCGCGGAGGCGGCACAAATCAGACCGGGAGGCCGGAAATGCAAAAGGGATATATGTCCTCCATATCGGAACACAATAAACCGAAAAAAAAAACATACGAAGCTATTGCAGAGAGAAACAAGGCGAAACAGATAAGTTTCTGTGCTGATGATGAGCACTTTAAGGTTTTATTTTTCGTTCTTGTCTGGGGCGGTGTGTCAACCGGCAGAACGGCGTACATGCGGGCGCATTAAAGTCGTTCATGGAATGGCTAAAAAGAATGATCGCTCAGTTCTGCTTCATCGCACTTGTGACGATGGCCGCGGAAAGCAACACATGCGTGCATAGGGTTCTTCATTAGCTGGCCAAGCTATAGAAGGACCCTGCAATGGCATAACCTTAGGTGGGACCTAGCCTCGGCGGTAGCATCACGGTGCCCTCAGCCAAGCTTCACCGCAGCGCCTCTCCTTAATATTTGGTCGAGCCCAAAAGGAAACAAGCTTTTAAATGGATGTAAAATGAAAAGTGATGCCATGACGCGCTCCGCACAATGGCCTGCTATTCCGTATTGGTGGTGGTGTGGCCTGCCATTCCGTATTGGTGGTGGTGAGGGAGGGGTATAGATGGTTCGGCGTGAGCAGTTCCTCTAATATCAACGGTATTAGGCTACCCTTACCGTCAAACGCCGCCACGGAAGCTGAAGCACGTTAAGAAGATACTTTATAGAGTGTAAATACAGTTTGATTCGTAGCTGCCGAATTCGAAAATCGATGTGAGAGTTCTCAAAAGTGAATTCGATCGGCACTTTGCAAAAACGAATGCTGTGGTCGCAGTGCTACGGTGGCTAGCCACCATAAGCAGGGCTTCTCGAGACGCTGAGCGGACGTGGTGACGTCATCCTCGGCATGCCGCGTTATCAGCAACATCAGCACTGCTGAAGCATGGCCTCCCGGATTAGCTCCGGCAACGGCACGTGTCGAGTTGGTCGCGGAGGCGACTATAACTCGACATATAAGATACAAGAGACTCTTATTCACGCAGCGGTCGTCTGTCGTTACAGGGATTTAGAACGGGGCAACAAAGTAGACGAAAAGACACCAACTCGCCATATTGTCCGTGTTTGTCCTTACTCGAAATGAAAAGATCCAACAGTAAAACTTTCATGTTCGCTATACTCGCTTGAGACTGTCACCGACAGCGCTCTCGCGGTTCGGACCAGTGAGCGGCGGGAACTTACCGCAGGCTCCGCACAGCTCCCTAAAGGAATTAAGGAAACGTATGCTTACAGCGTCATTTCAGGCGCCCTCGCGTGGGCGGAGCAAGACGTAAATTTTATTTTTCGCGCACTCTAAAGATCCTTCTGTAACACCCGCGGAAAAGTAACGACATTGTCGACATCAATATAGGCCTTTGCTAGCCACAAAGTTTCATCGATTTCTGAAACCGACTGAGTAGAGCGCTAGGCTTGGCGCTTCATATAGATGATAGTCCGGATGATAGTCCAGAATAGCAGCCCAGGTTCACCAGCCTTAATTTAAGACTGAACAATCAAGCGAGAGAGGCAGCCACGTCACGTGGCCACGCAAAGCAACGACAAAAAAAATAAAGACGGTAGTCTTCCGCCGACCTTCTTTTGTGCATAGCGTCGCATTTTCAGCACGGCCTAAAAACACTGGGGTTTTTAGAATTACGTATCTACGTATCATCTATATTAAAGGAACGCACTACCTAACAGTATTAATGTTGCACGTCAGACATGCGTATAATTTGCTTTTCAATCGACAATGTTCGCTATAATATGAACGCAGCCACCATTTCAAGGTGACTGGGCGTTCAGCAAGTGCTTAACACACAGACCCAACTAAATTTTGATGTTCAGATATCCTAAGAAAGGCTTTCATATAAAAATTCGTCTCATTTTACTATAGCGTTCTGTTATCGCTAACGATCATTGACCGTCGTCGTTATGAAGCTTCCTTTCTATCCTCAGTTTTATCTTCACAACCGCAAGAAAAAAAATTTGCCCGCATCACTGTAAGAAAAAAAAAGATACGTATATCTTGTCCTTCCTGTAGCGTGTCCTGAGGTTGTTGTTGATGGTGTCCTCATCGATGCGGCTGAGCGCCGTCATGTCCGGCATCCCGAGCTCCAGGCAACGCCCTGCGCAAAACGCAAAGAGAGCGTTGGGGTCGCCAGTACCACATGGCATCTACAGATATTAACGCACGATTTAAGCGATAGTAACGTGGACTGCTCTACGACGCATAACGCTACAAGACACATTCGGCAGCAAGTTACATTGTCACGTGTTATATATACGTGGCGCCAAGCCGACAGGCACAGAAGGAGTGTTTCACACTTGCCGTCATGGCTACTGGTGGCGCTGATTAACACTATAACGTTTAAATGCACATGCATATCCCATACAGTAGACGGGAGGACGGCTGCCGCGATATCTCAGTTGGTAGAGCATCAGACGCGTTACCCGAAGGTTCGGATATGCCCCAAACGGAACAACTCACTTCTTGTCGACTTTAATTACTGTAAATTTAAGTCGGAATCATTACGTCACCATTAGGAAACCTCACACAAAGTTCGCTCTCCTTCGCATAAGCGTGTCTGTTTTATTAGTTAAACACGAGACACAGGAGCACCAGCAAGAGAACCAGTGATTTCTTGTTTCATTTGTCCTGGTTCGCGCGTTGGCTTTTGGTGCCATAACGAATGACTTGTTCCCACTTGCACAACTTGCTATGCGTTGCTGAATGAGAAGTTTTACTACGCATAAATAGTTCATTCACGTATTCAATTCTTCTGTTTACCGATACTTCCCACGTGTCACGCTACTTCCATTACGTAATTACTTTCTTTCATTTCATATGCACTTTCACTGTTTGGCTCATGCATTATTCCACCTACCTCTTATGCACATTTTTCTCGTTAACAGAGGGTCGCACTGCAGTTGTTAAGCGTTGGGTGTGCGTGACATCTGTGGTTCATAATCGCATCTTGACAATTCATTGATAAATGATAACTGAGCTTTACACTCATGCATTCACGGCCATTTTATCGCGAATAAAGGCGAGAAATGTAGTTATTGTGCGACGCGATATAGATGTACATTTTCTTACTACGCATCTTCTGCGCGGGCTCTGAGTATATCGAGACAATGTTACTCGTGGAAAAATCAAAGAGATTACCCAGTGCAGAGGAGGAAAATGTGATGCGACAAGAACAAGAAACCACGTACATCATTTTTATTGCAATAAAAGGTTCTGGCGCACTCCAGCGGACGACCATTTTTCTACTGTTGTGTCAAAAGTAAAATGGCGGAAGTTAAAGAAATGATGTAGGCTTGAAAAAAATGAATATTCACAAAGCGAGGATGACGCTTGAGACAGGTATGGGGTAACATCGTCTTCAAGAATAATAATCTCTAGGGTGTACCAAATGGTAACGCAACGTGCATAGAAAAAATAACATCCATGTTGCACATGGTATTCTGTACAGAATATCATCACAGCGCACAGCAGGATGCAGATTATCGTAATGAGACGTTTGCTCTTCGACAGATATAGGTGCAAAGAAATCTGCTGTCGATCGATAAAACGGAACGAAAATTGAGAAAAATTATCAAGTCCATTCACTAGCGAACGCAGCGACACCTAAGCGAGAGCGAACCACAAAGCTTGTCGTCTATGATGACGCAGATCATCACTTTGCCACGGCGCTTAGGCAAACGCATCATGTATATATACAACGCGCACATCTCCACCACCGTTGATAGAAAACCACCACTGCGACGTCAACATAAAAACACGCAGAAAGTAAGTAAATTATGTAAAAAAAGCCACAGCCGCTACTCCAAGTCCCGGCAGGGGAAAACCCATCATTCATCCCTCCCAGACGTGTCAGGGGGCATTTTGTCGCTCAAGGAGAGAAAAAGAGGCACGTGTCGCAGGAGCTAGCATCAACAAAATGTGAGAAGACAAAGTGCTATATACACGAAAGAAAGACTGAGAACCGCGCGCATCTGCATTCCACGATGCCGTAGTGGATTCTCTTGGAGCCCTCGACGCATGGCAAGAGCTTAGCGGAACAAAAAAACTAGCGCACGCGAGATAACGAAGTAAAAGAGTGGAGGAGAACACCAAATGCGCCACTACGAAGTCAAGCAGACAACGGCAATAGCGCGAGGGGCAGACGATAATAAAACGACGCGGGCGCCGCCATGTTGATACCAACGCTCCATGAGTCTATAAGCCGTCTGCTTCTACCGACGCAGTTTCGCATTTAGATTTTTCTTATTGAGGGGTGGGCTCACAACGCATTCGCCGTGTTTTCCCCAGCGTCCATCTCATGTTTCTTTTCGTTGGCAAAACAACGGGAAGCAAATAGATGTAGGTGAGTCAGTTTGTTTGCGTTCGTATGGCGTCGAGATACGAGTTGGCAACCCCCCCCCCCCCCCCCCGGCGGGAATTCCTTCGGCGGAAGAACGGCAGCTCGGCTTGTTCCCAGTGCAGTCTTTCAAATGGTTTATTCTTGGCTTCCTTGCTGTAAGCCGACAACCAATCATGGAACGGCGCCGACTGGACGTGTCCGAGTATGTAACGGCGCTCGTAAAAAATACTTGTGCAGCCAAATCACGCAGTTCTATCGCATCACCGCTGCTTCACTGAGTGCACGCCATACGATACGTTAAGAATCACACGAAAGACATGTCTTTCTCAATCTCAATCAGCCATTTGTTCCTTCGCTGTCACTGACTTTCCCCACAAAAAGGAAGTCCTCCACAGACGTATAATCTGAGTATCTTACAACTGACATGCTTTCTAATAATTTATATGTTTTATTCTCAACATGCTTTAGAAACGTTATCCCCTAGGTTACCCTGAACATCGCCCAATTCCACCACATCGTAGAATCCGCCAATTCGTTCCAAAGCGCTAATTCGTCTTCTCGGATTGGCTGATAATGCAGTAATTGAAAATTACCATAGCCAATAAGATAGAGACAGCAGCTGACCTCTGGGCCAACCGAGTGCTCCCAATGGCAAACTTTCCAATATGGCTGAATTCTTCAATGCCCAGAACGGTATTACAGAACAGTACTTTTTCTTACTGTCTCACAGCTGGGCTGCCATGCATGGATGGAGAGATAACGCAGTGCCCTCTTGATAGAACAGTGACTCACGCCACCTAGTCAAAACTAGTAGTACCTACTATAAACAGGAAATGGCTGAACTTCACTTTTGCCTTGGTTTAGACTCACTCGACCTAACTCTGCAATAATATAACAAAATTAGATAGACATTTTAGCATCTATGCGGGCGTCATTTTCAGTACGCACTGACACCTAATTTTGGTGTCAGTGTGTACTGAGGATGCCACCCGCATAGATGGCGAGACGTCTCTGCAGTTTTCTTATATGTTAGTTAAGCTAGAGTAAATCGTTTAAAACCAAGAACTCGATCACACGGCTTTTGGAACATTTTCGCACTTGATTTAGACACTAATCGGTCGGATAATCTTTATCTGATTGTTCTACCCGCTCAAAGCCTGTACCGCCTGCCGCGGTATAGTGTGGCGGCCAAGGTGCTGGTCTGCTGCACCCGAGGTCGCCGGTTCGATTCCCGCCACGGCGGACGCATTTAGATGGAAGTGAAAAGTTATAAAGAACAGTATGCTGTACGATGTCAACGCACGTCAAAGGAAGAACCAGAAGGTCGAAATTTCCGGAGCCCTATACTACGGCGTATCCCACAATATTGATACGGAAAAGAAGAGACGCCGTATCGACAAGGCTGTGGATTAGATGTATTTGAAACCAGCGGTAATGACGTGACCTGTTCAAAATTGAAGGTCAGATAGGAGCTTGTACAGCTGTGCGAGTTCTTATCATGCGTTGCACCACCACGGCGATCGAGCAGAGACCACCCTTCGTCTTCCTCGTCAGGCACACGCGCGCGTCGCCCCCTAGAATCTCAGTATGCATGCATGTAGCAATATTATCGTGGTTTTGGGACGTAAAGCCCCCGATCTTCACCGGCCCTAAGACCCATGGAACAAGGAAGTACGAGCGCGAACAGACACCCGCAATGGAAGCCGCAAGTACAGACAGCGCTTGCGTGTATGTGTAGTTTCTCCCGAGAGTGTCTGTTTGCGATGATACCCCTGTACACAGTGAATAACACTACCAACCGACTTGGCCAACAAGAAACATTGAAACCCCGCACTTTGATAAATTTAGCCCAGTTGCTTTGAACTGCCAGCTGAAGACATCCACAGAAAATTATCACATGATCAGCTGGGGTCTGAGCACTTTATGCGTGGGAGCTGCAGCGTCCGTGGTGGTGCAACGCAGATAAGAACTCACACAGCTGTACAAGCTCCTATCTGACATTCAATTTAAAGCAGATTGAAATTGACGTGAGGAACAGATGGGAAGTACTGGATTGAAAAAAAGAAACTTGCCGTTTTAAAAGAAGTCATGCAAATAAGTTGTAGATTCTAGTGAGATATGCGCAAAGCACATTTCATTTCGCAAACGGTTTGCATGGCAGCAAATTCGGGGCTGTGACACGCGTTCCCGAACACGCGGCGTTTAACGATTGGTATCAGCAGATTGGTCATCACCCAATCAGATTGGTATCACCCCACGCACGGATTATGTCCTTGTACGCAACGTTCCGGCAAGAACGCTCCATTTCCTCAGTGGGAGCAACAGCTGCTCCATACTGTTTGAGAGTATCATTTTTTTAGCATTTCGAGTCTTGGCCTGCAGACAAATCAGTTATCTCGAAAAGCGCGAAAAAAAAACTGAGGAAAAAAAGTGAGGAAAAGCTGAAAACGCGTGCTCAATGCTAACTTTAAATTGCTCTCATTTTATCGGCGATAATCGGGTCTGCAGGTGAAAGTACAGGTAATTAATAACGTATATGTAATCATACGTAAGTACATCAGTACACGGTTTACAAGAACGCGCACTGGGCCCCGCCGCGGTGGTCTAGTGGCTAAGGTACTCGGCTGCTGACCCGCAGGTCGCGGGCTCGAATCCCGGCTGCGGCGGCTGCACTTCCGATGGAGGCGGAAATGTTGAAGGCCCGTGTGCTCAGATTTGGGTGCACGTTAAAGAACCCCAGGTGGTCGAAATTTCCGGAGCCCTCCACTACGGCGTCTCTCATAATCAAATGGTGGTTTTGGGACGTTAAACCCCACATACCAAGAACGCGCACTGGAAAAAAAAAAAGATTAGCGCGCTCGCATACCATGTAACTGCTCGGCGGGCTATCTTACAAGGTATGTGATCGCGCTGGTCGCCCATGCGGGGTGTGTACATAGGAGGGGAAGTCGCTGTGTACACCCGCATAAGACTAAACCCGACGGGAAATCCCGCGCGCACGCCGGTCCACTCTCTTCACCCACTTTCCTCTCTATAAGGTCGCGTGCAGTCATGCGTGTTGGCACTGCGTCTCGACTCGCCTCGGTGAACTGAACCATGCGTCGCTATCGGCGTCACGGAGGACGAGTCTTCGCCGTGCGAATAAGAAGGGATAAATCTGGAATCACCCAAAACTGACCGCCAAGTCTGACTGTAGCTATAGCAGCGTCAGACGCTCGGATACCCTGTGAAATGAGTGTCATGCGTTTTGATGCAGGTTTGATGCACAATCAAGAAGAAGAAATGGACATGGGCCGGGCACGTAGCGCGTAGACAGGATAACCGCTGGTCGTTAAGAGTAACTAACTGTATTCCCAGAGAAGGCAAGCGGGTTGGGGGGAGACAGAAGGTTAGGTGGGCAGATGAGATTAAGAAGTTTGCGGGTATAAATTGGCAGCAGCAAGCACAGGACCGGGTTAACTGGCGGAACATGGGAGAGGCCTTTGTCCTGCACTGGACATAGTCAGGCTGATGATGATGATGCACAAAGTCTCGCAACGCTTTTGAAACACGGAGTGTAAATATATGCGCGCGATTTACTTTTTTTGCCTTATAATAACGTAGAGGTAAGCAAGTTGTTAAGTATTCATTCTACAGAACACAGCCGAATGATACAGTACGTAGTAGAATGGACACAGTATTTACTCTGTCCATGTTCGCTGGCACTGTCTTTTAAAATGATCACTTTTAGAGGCGAAGCTCCTAAAGCCGTGGGTCTGTGTATACATTCGTTGTATATCTCGGTACATGACCATACAGGATAGTGATGTAGCGGTGTATGTGTGTGTCTTTTCCAAAATGCAAGATTACACAACATTCCTATCGCGCTTGAGTCGTCAGGCGTTCACACTATACGTCCTTCATAACTATTATCGCAGCAGACCGTAGCAGGCTGCTACGACCTCTATGATTGGTTCAACATGCCGCCATTACCACATGTGACAAAATGGCAGAATTTGACAGTGTCCAAAAATAGCATCCCAGAAGTCACCTTGCACTGAAGCGATAACCATAGTCTCCCTTTTCTCCTCGCCATGGCTGATCGATCGGCTTTCAGAGTTCCTCCGGTCTCTTTCCAGCTTTTATTTTTGACGCGGACGCCACGACCTGAGCGCCAAACCTTGGCAGGTGACCTCAGCGTGCAGCGCTCGAAATGGAGCGCCGATGTTCACGCCTCACAATAGGATAACCATCCGGACCGGCGGGAATCTATTTGGACCGAAGGCGACGGAGGATCTGTGCTTGGAGGGGGCGAACCCGGAAATGTGGACATATGCCGGCCGCACAAAGCGGGCGGCTTCAACCTGGCGATGGTCATTTGCGATAAAACGCAGTATAGAATATAGGGTTTGAAACAACTGATAAAAATATGAAACGTAAATGGAATTTGGAGGTCCTGAGAAAAGAAAGAAAGAAGCTTATAGTTCGCAATACACAGCATATAGCGCGAACCTTCAAAACACTATTGGTCCTGAGAAGAATGTATTGTATAGTCCCGCCGTTAAGGTGGCGCCCCTGATGCCCCGGAACCACTCCTTCAGAGATACGGCAAAAAAAAAAAAAGCCGCCCATACAATGTGACGTGAATCGTAATTGAAGACGCGGAAAGGTTCGCCGTTTCTATAGCTCGCTCACAAACACTGGATGAGAAACGCCGCAAGCGCCAAGTCCTTGCAGGCAGCGCCATCTTGATGGCCATTCGATGCGAGACCGTCGCAGAGCAGTCGGCGTTTAATCCCGAGAGGAAGGATTAGATGTCTTTTTAACTTACTACAATGTCTAGCAAAAAACAGTGGTATATATCGGTTGGGGTGCTCGACAGCTGCCCTGAAAGTCGTGGGTTCGACCTCGGCCAATCGCGTTTCGTTGAAGTCGAAATGAAAGAGGCCCATGTCCTTAAACTTAGGTCGAAATTTTCGTAGGCGTCCACTACACGGCGTGTTTCGTAATCGCACTGTGGTTTTGGCACGTTCCCGCCGCGGTGGTCTAGTGGCTAGGCTACTCGGCTGCTGACCCGCAGGTCGCGGGATCGAATTCCGGCTGCGGCGGCTGCATTTCCGCGATGAAGGCGGAAATGTTGTAGGCCCGTGTTCTCAGATTTGGGTGCACGTTAAAGAACCCCAGGTGGTCGAAATTTCCGGAGCCCTCCACTATACGGCGTCTCTCATAATCATATGGTGGTTTTGGGACGTTAAACCCCACATATCAATCAATCGTTTTGGCACGTTAAAGCGCAAGATATTATCACGAGACATGCAAGCTACCAAACAGGCATTTATTTATTTATACTTATACCTACAGCGCCCTCTGGGGGAATTGTTGTAGGGGTGTTTACAAATTCAGAGTATACATTTAAATGAGTGGGGACAAGTTGAATTGCACGGCAAACAAAAATAAAAACGAATAAAAATACCTAAACCACAGCATACAATATCATTGTGTGACCACATACTCCTTCAAAAGGGAAGGAGTATTCGCGGGAACAGGCATTCGCGTTATATGACGGTATCTACGACACACTAGGTCAGGAATACGTGCTCTAAGCTTAAGACACGGCATATACACCGTAGTAAAAAAAAAAGGCTCAAACGCGCTGCGTCAGCACTTAGGTCGAACGCCTATTTTCAAGGGCTCCGATGGAAAGGCAGAATAGAGACCGTATAGCAAGGCAACGCATAGACGTTACCGTGACAAAAAGAAAACGAAGAAAAAATAAGATAGAAAATAAACATTAAAATGGCGCACCCCCACCCGAGTGGGCGGTGCGCTGCCACATCGTTTATTGAAGGGACACGCTGTGAGAAAAAAAAAGTTTATAAAGAAATAAACAGAGGGCCACCATTAAGAAACCATTTGCAAGGCAAGCAATTGTGCGGGGGCGGGTCTTATCTGAACCAACGGTCCTTCTTCGTATACCCCAAGTTGAAGGCGCTGCGCTTAACACGAGTTTAAGTGCACCGAGTGAATGTCGCGCCACGCTTCTTTTTTTTAGTGTTTATATATTTTTATAGTGCCGTTTTACGTGAGAGTCAATTCGGCATATTGGGGCATGAATCAAAGGAAAATCGGGCTAATTTTGAAAACACCCACCTTCGTTAGTAGACCGAAAAATTGGACGCGTATCTGCGTGCTTCACTGCAAATGTCGAAAGACGACAATGTTATGTCGGGTTTTTTTTTTTTTCGTGCATAACGTGACATTTTCAGCGAAGACTAAGGAACTCTGGAGTCTTTAGAATTACGTATATGTGTATTTTTCAGTAAAAAAAACACGCCTTCTAATACTTCCGTATTGACGTTGCGCCTCAGATATGCGTAATAGTTGGTTTTTGTTCGAGTATGTTCACGAGTATAAACGAGGCCACCAGTTCAATATGGCTGGACGTTTAGCAAGCGCTTAAACTTTGGCCTGATGGCTGGTATGACCTGTGGAATGCATCATCAGCGTACCATGGTTGCGGGTTCGGTACCTGCCGACGGCTAGTTGTTTTTTTCCTCCACCATGATTCCTTCACATTTTTTTATAGATTACCACAATACATTTAAAAGACAACGAAAAAGAATCACCCCCTCCCCTCATACCTTTTTTCACTCATGGGCTGATGGTTTTCATTATCATTAGCATGTCGTCGTTAAAGAACACAAAGTAGCAAAGTTCGTTTTTTATTTGTGCAGTAGACTTGCGGGCAACGTGAGCTGAAACACCGAAATTAACTTTTAGTTATAGCAGCAAGCGTAGTTAAGCGCGAAAGTGCACATGACATGAAATACCCCAAGGTGAAAGGTTTTTCCCTGCAATTCAATGCTTCAGCATTCGCATCATTACATAGCAGGTAATCGTGGAATAAACTTTAATTCCGCGTTCCAACTCATATTGTTCTCGATGGCACATGAGCGAAACAAGGGAAATTCAAGGGTTAATTTTTGTTCGTTAGACACAACATCACTGACCACCAACAGACAATTATAAGCTAAGAAAAGTATAGGGGATCTTATTTGTAGTAAGTACGATGAAAACGCGAAGATATTAAAGCGAGCGAAACTTGCCTCCGGCCGGTATCGAACCTACGACCTTCGCAATACGCGTTCGACGCTCTGCCGACTGAGCTACGGTGGTGGTAATCCTCCCGTACGCTTTATCAGGTATGTCTGCGCGTTTAAACACGATGATGATTTGTGGCCAATTACCTTTTGTGCTGGGTGGACTACAGTGTCCTATATAGTCGCTGACTAACCCCTGTGAGTGTTAGTCAGCGCCGCTCGGAGCCACGACGGCGAGTGTGAAACATTCTTATGCCAATATTGGCGCCACGTAGCCCGTGATCTTTTTACGAACTCTACATGTAGTTCCGTTGTAAGTCCATTTCTGTCAACGCTCCTTTCTTGCCTTCTTTTTTCGTTGTTGTTCTGCTGGAGGTCAATAGACCGCCTACGAACCTCTTCAATGGTGCAGACAACGTACTCTTGTCGAGCGCTGTTTCGCCGAACTAAAGCACAGGCAACAGGCCATGTCATGCTGTCATCTGTCCCCAACAAGAAGAGAGAAGAAGTGACGGACGACCGTGGGACCGCAGACGACAAGAGCAGACGACAAAAAAAAAGACGACCCGTTAGATGGCAACGCACAGAGACGCCATTAAGTTCACGGGTCACGTGACGCGGTCACAAAACACGCGACCACACACACGCGCGATTACACGCACATAGTACGCACGCCACGCCACAGGAAAAGAGCCATGCCTGCGGCCGTTCACGCTGCCCTCCCCTTTGTACGGGAAACAAAACATTCACAACGAAAACACAGTGACACAGCAGCGAAACGACGATCGGGAGTGTCGACCAGGAATGTAGAGTCGTTCACAGACGTGTCCGGTGTGAGACATGAGATTGGCCGCTGTTCCACGAACTCTGGATTAGTCACGCCCCATCGGACATCCGAGCGCGCTGCATTCCAACGGGGATGAAAGGAGCGCTCCTCCGGTGCAGCTAGACAAGTCGCTCACTTTGTTTGGTCGGAGCGCCCGCCGCCGAACCAGGTAGATACTCGCGCACGTGGCTATCGGCCACACGTAAGTGCTGCCCCACGTTGGGCGCCAAACCGGGTCCTCCTCTCCGTCCCTCGCCCCACCGCGTCATGGCCTGCTGCGCCGGTCGCCCAGAGCGGTTCTCTTTACGACCGCCGACCACGCACGCTTTCGATTCCCGGCACCAGGCGCGGGACTTCATCGGAAAATCGTTCGAAAGTTTACGGACCACTGCGTAAGCGCTGACGTCATCTCGCGTGGCCGTCAGAGCGGCCGGAGCAATGCGGAAAGGGATTTTTCGACACCCCGCGTTTCGGCTGCTCGGACCTACTTGCTGCGTCATCAGCGAGTAAGTGGTCGTCTGGGAGGTGTGTCGAAGGCGCATCGTGGACGGATCTTGTAGAGTTTTACTGTAAGTGTAGCATATACGGTAACTTTATAGCATACTGTAAAGACACTGCAACTCTATAGGTTCTTATACCTTTAAAGCCCTCGTTCTCTTCTGGACAGCGCTTATTTCCGGCGCCACGTATGATAGACAGCGCAATGGTGTACTAGCATTGAGGGTCACTCAAAGGATATAGAAGCCCACTATTCATTCATTAATTATTTAATTACTTTTTTTCACTCATAACTCACTCTCCATTTCTGGTATTAGTGTGTAGGTCAAGGTGAGCAATACATTCTATGTATATCTAGACATGACAAAACTGGTACGCGGATTCGGGGAACCGGGAAATGATCGAAGTCATACGCTGCTTCAAAAAATGGAATGAATTCTGTACATTGTCAGTTCAGCGCGAGCCACAGAGTAGTGTAAACCTTATTTGGACGGCTACAACTCGATAAAGCCTGAATCGCGATTCTTTTTCTTTTGTTTCCTAATTTCCTCATTTTCAGACATTTAGGTATGATTGCACGGCATATCTTTGACTATTTCGGTGTCACATGGCTGAGAAGACAGCCAGCATTGACGAGAACATGCAGTGTCAGACCCGTTACCGCCTACTGTCTCTATAGTTACCCGACTGTGGACCAGAGGGCGCGACGAAGCTTTTTGGGTCGCCTCAGCATTGTTGGTACCGCCCGCCAGGGATACTAAGAAAATGAAACACTCGCTGAACACAGTGACACGCTGAAGTGTCAGTGCCCTTTTTGGCACGTTTTCAAAGAACGCTTCCCGGGCGCTTACATAATCAGCCGTGCCCCCCCCCCCCCCCTGCTCAAAACTAAAAAAGAAAAAGATATGCACGTGCAAGTACGATTTTGCTGCGTCTATTCGCTAGGCTACGCATTGGAAGACTCGGTTTTGCTGCGCCTACTCGCTAGGTTGTGTGTTCTGGCGCTACCATCAGATCTCGTAAACTGCATTGCCGGGTGCCTTATAGGCGAGTGCGACCATACACGCACGCAATGAACGAATGAGCCTTGGCTTGTTCGTGGACACTGAATGTGGACCAGAGTCGGGCGCCGAATTGGCCAATGTGTGTGTGTGCAATATTACGCGCGAAGCAAGAGCTTTCGCATATTGTCCCGAGCATGAAGAAGTCGGCAAGCGAGACCGTTCCCATGCCTCGCGCCTGTTCTCCATCCGGAATAAGCAGGCATGCCTACAGACCATCCGTACAGCCATGGTGACGCGGAACAGAGACGCACGTCCACCAGCAAGCCTGTGAATCATCTGGACGCGTGCCGACCGCAGCGTTCTCGCGAGACCAGATCTACGACAGCGGGTGTCACGGGCCTAATTGCAGGCGACATCTGGCGGGGCGCGTCGACCGACGCGAGCGGCACGATCTTCGCTCGTCGTCGGTTCCGGGAAGCCGCGGCGCAAGGTCAGGGCAGCCGGCGAGCGAGATGTTTTTATCACGCCGGCTGCTCGCCACATTCTCTCATGCCTAGTAAGACGTGCGTATAACACGCTCCGTACGCGCAGGGGAGTTGCCGTGAACCTCATCTCAGTATGAAAGAGAAACCCTTTCCTGCGCTAACAGAACTAACCAGCTTCGCAAGGCCCTATCTTTAGGGGGGAGGTGGTCTAAATTTCCGGAGCCCTCCACTACGGCGTCTCTCATAATCTTATAGTGGTTTTGGGACGTTAAACCCCACATATCAATCAATCAATATCTTTAAGGGGGGGAGAGAAGGGCTTGATTGATTGATTTGTGGAATTTAACGTCCCAAAACCACTATTTGATTATGAGAGACGCCATAGTGGAGGGCTCCGGAAATTTAGACCACCTGGGGTTCCTTAACGTGCAGCCAAATATGAGTACACGGGCCTACATTTCCGCCTCCATCGGAAATGCAGCCGTCACAGCCGGGATTCGATCTCGCGACCTGCGGGTCAGAAGCCGAGCACCTTAGCCACTAGACCACCGTGGCGGGGCGAGAGAGAAGGGCTTAACCTCATGATGATGTTATATGCTCATTTCAGGAAAGAACACGGGGTCACTCCGGTTGCCACAGTGTCAAGAAAGAACAACTAAATGCGTTGACAGGAACTTCATTACCGACAAACGAGACTGAATTTTCAGCAACAGTCTACCCGATCGCGTCTATAGAGCGTCCGGACATCCCAAATGTGCAATATTGCTGCAGAATCTTTACCTAAGACTCGCAGTCCACCTACGTCCAAATGACCAGTGCATCCAACATTACAGTGTGTCCGAGATTTATATCCTACGAAACGAAGTAGCTAATGATATTGAATGCCCAGTCATATAAGTGAATGTCCAGTGAGCATCAGTGTCCAACGTTATGGAATTTCCAATACAGAGTGTATGTACAACGAGTTGGATGCCATGCTAAACTGAATATTCAACAATACTAAATGCTAAGGCGACACACACGCACACACACACACACACACACACACACACACACACACACACACACACACACCATAGAATGCCGAACAACATTTCTGTAAAGGCACTCTTTAGCCAACAGTGGGGCTTACGCCATAAAATAAAATCCCATATATCATCCTCCCACTGAGGTTCTAAAGGGACCCGAGTGTGAAACAAGCCAGAATTGAAAACGACAGTGAACGACCAGGATGACTGTACGTCCCAAAATGTCCAACGAGTCTGCATATGTATATGCGAAAGATACCGAATGTCCAGGAATACGCGTGTAATATCTAACGTTATGGTAAGTTTAACGCGACTGATTACTCAATGAGCCTGACAGAGATGAAATATAAAGAGAATGGGCTTCCGACAGAGACTAGACGCCCAAGGATCCGAAGTGGTCAACCACCCTGAACACCCAATCTGGACTGATTGACCAACGTGACAGAATCCCGAAACAGAATAGAATAAGTGTCCTACATATAGATGAAGAATAGAAGAGCGCTTACAGGATGGGACGAGATCAAAACACAGACACTGGGCCAATAAGCTGTATCTGTGTCTTCATCTCGTCCCGTCTTAAGTGAGCCGTTTTATGCGTTATGTACAACCTACCACCAGCTCGGTCATACTAATGGTAATATGTGAGGTTTTACGTCCCAAAACAACGATATGGTTATGAGAAACGACGTATGGAGGGCTCCGGAAGTTTCGACTATCTGGTGTTCTTTAACATCGCAAAATGCACGGGTCTCTACAAGTTCGCCTCCATCGAAAAGCGACCGCCACCACCGAGATCGAACAATATAACAATATGCGTGCACAGGATTATACACAAGAGAGAGAGAGAGAGAGATGGGTGGGCGTGGCTACACCTTCGCCACATCGCCCACCCCATCTTCCCAAGCCGGAGCACACAGACCTTACTATCAGTGCAAGGGTACCCTCCCCCCCCCCCGCCCCAATGTTCTCTGCCCACACTGTGAGCACCCCTACGCTCGTTGCAGATTTACAACCACCCCTGGAAGCGGAAACAATCAAATATACGCAATTAAGGTGAGAAGTAAACAAGAACAAAAAAACCCAGGGTGACCGGCCGAGGGTGAAACGCAGAGCGCTTGACCGTTGCCATAGGAACGAGTGCAACGTCTCCCGCACCCCGTCATCCCTTCTTCCCGGGCGATGATGCGAGCCGGAAGACGTAAACCACGGGGCCGCCCGCGAGGATTAGAAAGACAAACAGCCGATGGCGATGCGAAAACTCGCCGATTCTTGGCCACCAGAGCGCCGGAGGGCCGTTCTTCTCCACTATAACGACGTACGGCTCAAGCGGGGCCGATGCGCGACGCATTGTCGCAGCCGGAGAAGGCCTAGGTGGCGCCACCACCGCCGTGTATTATGGCGCCGCTTAGCGTCGTAAATATCGGCCCAAGGAAATAACGGCGGAAACGATGCCAGAAAGAGGCAGAGAGAGAGAGAGAGTAGTAGTATACATGGACTATATAAATGCAGCCCTTCTCTCTTATTTTTTTCTTTTCAGCTTTTCGAATTCTTCCGCGACTCAGTTTTCGCTGTGCCTTCCGTGCAGTTTTATATCTTCCCCACACGGCATCTCTCTCTCTCCTAGTTACCGCCTGTCGAGCGTCACGTGGTTGTTCTTGGCAAGGCCGAATCGCGCGTTTTTACGGAGGACACGGTGCAGTGGCTTCGACAGAACAAAGGCCGAGAGGACGCGGTAGGCGAGAGGAGAGGCGGGACATCAAGTTCGTGTGCACATTGTGGGACACAAAATCTGAGACGTCTGTCAACAAACTTGGGCGACGTTATTAGGAATGGGCGTATTCCGACTGATCATGGTGATGAATCGATATTATATTGCGCTTCTTAGCACCACGAACGATTTCACGAGGACCCCATTTATGGGGACCTTAGTAATTTAGAACTAGATTACCTCCCAAACTGAATTTCAGTGACACGAACTCTTACTCATTCGCACAATGAGCTAGATTTGCATACTCAGCTTGCGGGGTAACGTGTGGTGCTCAATGAACATTACAAGCACTTTTACGAGCACCCATACATGTACTGTGAACATATTACAAGTATTCGGTAGGAATTGTAACCTAGAATGGCCACTTGTAATCTGAACATAAGTCAACAGTAGTAAACTAGTGATGTACAAATTGTACTCTCGACATAATACGAGTACTCAACTGGTGGTGCACTCATTTCTACCTTGAACATGCTACGAACACTCGAATGATGGTGCACTCCATCGGTGGTGTAATGATTTGTACTCAGAACGTGTTACTCTGAACATGTTACAACCGATGGTGTACTCAACTGGTAGAGTACAAATTTGTAAGTTGAACATGTTACTGCTACACAACCAGTGGTGTAATTATTTGTACTCTGAACATGTCAGGATTATGCTCACCTGACGGTGTACACAACTCACGTTGTACACACGCAATTTGGACATGTTACAAGCACTGAAACGGTAATGCAATTTGTAGTAGAACATGTCACGAGTACTCAAGCAGTATTCAGTTGGTAGCGTAATCTAGAACTTAATCACACTGTGATGTCTTCACAATCACTCAAGACATCGTTGTTAAATAATTAAGCATTCTGCGAATTCTGAGTGGAAGTGGATATGTCCGATTTGTAGCCAAAGAGTAACTGTGCGCTATCTGAGAATTGGGGTGCACCAGCGCTCAATGGCTGAAAACAATGCATATCTGCAGAAGTTCTGGGGCAGTCGGAGATCTACAAACCAAAGGTACCCACTCAGTATAGTCAGTACGAGATAAGTTACATAAGCAAAAAAAAATAACGGGTAGATTAGCAAGCAATCGGGCCGTGAGGGAGTTTAGGAAGAATAATGAGATGAACATATTGCAATTACATTGAGAACGAAGCGTCGAGGTGTAGAAAAACCAGAACTTTAGTGCTTCCTAATGCTGCCATAATGCTTCTACAGAGCCCCCATATTGCGAATCAAGCAATTAATATTTACGCCTTAGTTTTATAATCTAAAAGCCGCATTATGGTATTTTCTTTTTGCTATGAGTATGCGACGTAAAGTGACTGTCGGTTCTAACTGGAACAAACGTATAAAACAAACTTCCGCTTAATTTGGAAACACTTTTAAGTCACACAATCAAAGTAATCGCGAGGTAAGACTGCGCAATGGAACTCATCGACACGCCAATTCGCGCAGTCCGGCTCTTTTCAGGTTCTTACTCCAACCGCCCACGACTAACGAACGACGTCCGTAAAGGGAAAAAAAGCGTATTATTAAAATTAACAGAAGGAACGTCACGATAAGAGGGTACACCGGTGAGTAAGAAGTCTGAGAAAAAAAAAAAACACGCGCACGCGCAAAAACTAAAACAAAGCCTACAAGTGCACGCACGCACACCATCGATAAGACGACAAGACGATTAACACAGATCCGGCGATGTGCGTCTGCGGTGCAGGAGAGGGAAGGAAGAAAATTTCGTCTGCCAGCAGCCCGCAGACACAAGCAGAAGTAGAAGCGGGATTCGTCATTTCCGTACTAGAGAGATAAAATAGAGAGAGAGAGAGAAAGGTCCCACTGTACAACTCCCATTTCCGCCGTGGAGTGCCGCCACGTTCTACACCTTTTTTTTTCTTTTCCACGAAAATGAAGAAAAAGAGGAAGCAATGCAACCGACACCACAGCGGCGGTGTTGTCATTTCTTGTCTTCGCGTGCCTCGAACATCCGTTACAATCTCCCTCTCTTGTGTTTTTTTTTCTTGGTTTACTACTTCCTGTCCCGCATTCTAGATGCTGGCACGTGCCTACATTTGCGAGCCCTCTTCTTCCCTGGGTGCGCGTCGTTCCTACGGCGACGACAAACTGACGTCAAAATAACGCGAGGTATTCGTTTTCTGGACGTGGAAGAAGGAACACGCGTACTCGACTCGTTGAACGTTTCGAAAAAAAAAAAATAGCGCGAAAAAGATGTAACAAAGACGGGTCTCATGGGACTATTTTAGAATACGGACATTTTTGTAAACGCTGATATCTATGGAATACGGAATGCCTGCTCTTTAGTACGTATTTTTTACGGAATACGGAGTGCCTACGTTTGCAGCACATACTTTTACGGAATAACTAGTTCTTGAATACGAAAAAAAAAAAAACTGCGTAGAAAGTAAACGGACCGCCGGGATTACACATACTTCGGTGCCAGAAATAAGCCGATTAGAAACGACGACCACTTCCCCGCGACGGCTGGTCGGATGCAAATATAAATCCACGGATTCTTTTACGCTCATGGTCAGACGGTTAAGTGGAATACTGTGTGTCGCTTACTCCTTCTTGTTCCTCTACTTAAACGCAGCGTCAGCATGTGAACGGTTGTGAGCTTGAAGGAACATCGATCTAAATGACGCGGGAAACATTTACACGATCGACCACGGTGAGTGGTATGCAAATGATTCTCCGCATTCCAGGTTTTTTTTCTTCTTTTTTTCTCTTCAGGTGTGCAGGGTTTCTCACTCGCCTTTGTACGAGAAAGAGGTGTCCGTTTTCGGATCAGTTCTGCGAGCTTCCTTGTGCGGCGAGTACATAAAGAAGATAGTAGACTGAATACAGACGCTAACTCGGTCTAGCTATACTTTTATCTGTCTTAATCTTGTCTTAACTGTCGTATTGATCTGTCTAATCAAGATAATAGTAATACATTGTATAGTAGTGCTTTCAAATTACTTCACAGTGAACTGGCAGTGAACTGCCCTTAGACAAGCTGCCATAGTGTGCGGAGCACTCACCAGGGTGAGAGATGGGCACTGTAGTACAGAATCATTATTTCATTAGGTCGCTGCGGGGGCCTAAATGTAGCATTCGGCCAACATTTACCACGAAGTACGAGCCAACAAAGGCATGGTTGCTACTATAATGAACTAGACCTAATTCACCATAGTTGCCCTATGAATCCAGGGCTTCTTTTTTATAACTACAGATTCATCATCATCATCATCATCAGCCTGACTACGTCCACTGCAGGACAAAGGCCTCTCCCATGTTCCGCCAGTTAACCCGGTCCTGTGCTTGCTGCTGCCAATTTATACCCGCAAACTTCTTAATCTCATCTGCCCACCTAACCTTCTGTCTCCCCCTGACCCGCTTCCCTTCTCTGGGAATCCAGTCAGTTACCCTTAATGACCAGCGGTTATCCTGTCTACGCGCTACATGCCCTGCCCATGTCCATTTCTTCTTCTTGATTTCAGCTATGATATCCCTAACCCCCGTTTGTTCCCTAATCCACTCTGCTCTCTTCTTGTCTCTTAAGGTTACACCTACCATTTTTCTTTCCATTGCTCGCTGCGTCGTCCTCAATTTAAGCTGAACCCTCTTTGTAAGTCTCCAGGTTTCTGCTCCGTAGCTAAGTACCGGCAAGATACAGCTGTTATATACCTTCCTCTTGAGGGATAGTGGCAATCTACCTGTCATAATTTGAGAGTGCTTGCCGAATGTGCTCCACCCCATTCTTATTCTTCTAGTTACTTCGATCTCATGGTTCGGCTCTGCGGTTATTACCTGCCCTAAGTAGACATAGTCTTTTACAACTTCAAGTGCACTGTTACCTATCTCGAAGCGCTGCTCCTTGCCGAGGTTGTTGTACATTACTTTCGTTTTCTGCAGATTAATTTTAAGACCCACTTTTCTGCTCTCCTTGTCTAACTCCATAATCATGAGTTGCAATTCGTCCCCCGAGTTACTCAGCAATGCAATGTCATCGGCGAAGCGCAGGTTACTAAGGTATTCTCCATTGACTCTTATCCCTAACTGTTCCCATTCTAGGCTTCTGAAAACCTCCTGTAAGCACGCGGTAAATAGCATTGGGGAAATTGTGTCCCCCTGCCTTACACCCTTCTTGATTGGTATTCTGTTGCTTTCTTTATGAAGCACTATGGTAGCAGTTGATCCCCTGTAGATTTCTTCCAGAATATTTATATATACTTCATCTACGCCCTGATTCCGCAGTGTATGCATGACGGCTGATACTTCTACTGAATCAAATGCCTTCTCGTAATCTATGAAGGCTATGTATAGTGGTTGGTTATACTCTGAGCATTTCTCTATTACCTGATTGATAGTATGAATGTGGTCAATTGTTGAGTAGCCTGTTCGAAATCCTGCTTGTTCCTTTGGTTGATTGAATTCTAAGGTTTTCTTTACTCTGTTAGCAATTACCTTTGTAAATAGCTTGTATACTACAGAGAGCAAGCTGATCGGCCTGTAATTCTTCAAGTCCTTGTCATCTCCTTTCTTATGTATTAAGATGATGTTAGCGTTCTTCCAAGACTCTGGTACTCTTCCCGTCAGGAGACACCTCGTAAACAGGGTGGCTAGTTTTTCTAACACAATCTGTCCTCCATCTTTCAGCAGATCTGATGTTACCTGATCCTCACCAGCAGCTTTGCCCCTTTGCATGCTCTCCAAAGCTTTTCTGACTTCTTCTATCATTACTGGTGGGGTGTAATTTGGGTTACTGCTAGTTCTGATAGTATTAAGGTCGTGGTTGTCTCGGCTACTGTACAGATCTCTGTAAAACTCCTCCGCTATTTTAACTATCCTATCCATATTGGTAGTTATTTTGCCTTCTTTGTCCCTTAGTGCATACATCCGACTTTTGCCTATCCCAAGTTTCCTCTTCAATGCTTTGACACTTCCTCCGTTTTTCAGAGCGTGTTCAATTCTCTCCATGTTATACTTTCTTACATCCCATACCTTACGTCTATTAATCAACTTCGAAAGCTCTGCCAGTTCTATTTTGTCTGTTGTACTTGACACTTTCATGATTTGACGCTTCTTAATTAGGTTCTTCGTTTCCTGGGAAAGCTTGCCAGTGTCCTGTCTAACTACCCTGCCTCCAACTTCCACTGCACACTCCGTAATGATACTCGTCAGATTATCATTCATTGTATCTACGCTAAGGTTGGTTTCCTCACTAAGAGCCGAGTACCTGTTCTGCAGCGACACTCTGAATTCCTGTACTTTCCCTCTCAGTGCTAGCTGATTGATTGGCTTCTTGCGTATCAGTTTCTGTGGTTCCTTCTTCAAGTCTAGGCGAATTCGAGACCGTACCATTCTATGGTCACTGCATCGTACCTTGCCAATCACTTCCACATCCTGCACGATTCCAGGGTGTGCACTCATTATAAAGTCTATTTCGTTCTTATTTTCGCCATTAGGGCTCCTCCATGTCCACTTGCGGTTTTCTCGTTTTCGGTAGAAGGTATTCAAAATCCGTAAATTATTGCGTTCTGCGAATTCTACTAGTAGCTCTCCTCTGGCGTTTCTAGAGCCGATGCCATAATCTCCTACTGCCTGGTCTCCAGCCTGCTTCTTCCCTACCTTTGCATTAAAGTCGCCCATCACTATAGTATACTGTGTTTTTACCTTACTCATTGCCGATTCCACGTCTTCATAGAAGCTTTCAACTGAAGCGTCATCATGGCTGGATGTAGGCGCGTAAGCCTGTACTACCTTCATCTTGTATCTTTTATTCAGTTTAATTACGATACCTACCACCCTTTCATTAATGCTATAGTATTCCTCTATGTTGCCAGCTATGTTTCTGTGAATTAGGAACCCCACTCCCAGTTCTCTTCTGTCTGCCAAGCCCCTGTAGCAAAGGACGTGCCCATTCTGTAGCACCGTATAGGCCTCATCTGTCCTCCTAACCTCACTGAGTCCTATTATATCCCATTTAACACCCTCTAGCTCCTCGAATAGTACAGCTAGACTTCCCTCACTAGATAAGGTTCTAGCGTTAAACGTTGCCAAGTTCAGGTTCCAACTACAGATTATGATTCCCCAAATAATATTGGCACCGGTAGTTAGGCCTAGTGCCTCTCCGTCGTGTGGAAACCACATGGAAGGGCTTTAGTTACGCTTACCCACTTAGGGGGATTGGCTAAGAGTCAGATGGATAAAATATGTTTTTAAAAATCTGAAGTCGTTCTACTAATTATGACATCAATTATCATTAACAGTTATTGTTAATTAATATATTCGCTAGAATTCTAAATACACCTGCATTATAAAACATTTAACACAGAATGTTCTAAAAAACGAAAGGGCAGAAAGGAAAGGGAAAAGGTAATTATGAGACAAGAGCATGAACTAAAAATTATAAGCGACTGATGGAGCAGTTAAATTGATTTGATTCACAATCAATTTTTTTCCGCAGCGATGAACGTATTCCTGTCCGACAACTGCCCCTGCACAGAATATCCAAATGATAGAACTAGTACAAAAAAGATGGCACCCCAAATAGTCGGACAGATGATTATTTCTTCGAGGAAGAAAAAGCCCCGGCAATCCATCAAGAAGTGATCGATTGGATCCTCATTCAAAGATGTCCCTAATGTGGTTGCTTGGGCGGGTTTGTACGCCATACTTCACATAAAAACAGCATAAAACATCAGTGTGTGTCCTCATTTTACTGGTAATCAGTTTTTAGATGTTTTTTACGGGAAATTAAAGGAGCCTGTCAAGGATTAGTAATGGTTCTTTGTTTCAAAATAATTGCCCCGCCATGGTGGTTGTGGCTAAGGTACTCGGCTGCTGACCCGCAGGTCGCAGGATCGAATCCCGGCTGCAGTGGCTGCATTTTCGATGGAGGCTAAAGTGCTGTGGGCCCGTGTGCTCAGATTTGGGTGCACATTAAAGAACCCCAGGTGGTCGAAATTTCCGGAGCCCTCCACTACAGTGTTTCTCATGATCATATTGTCCACTGCAGGAAACCGCTGGGTTATCGTCGCGACGGATTATCTGACCCGTTATGCCGAGACAAAAGCTATTCAGAGAGGTACAGCAGCGGAGGTGGCCAGGTTTTTCATCGAAAATATTGTACTGAGGCATGGTGCACCAACCGTCGTAATCACAGACAGGGGAACCGCATTTACGGCAGCTCTTTTAGATCACGTCCTGATGCTGAGTGGAACAACGCATCGCAAGACTACTGCCTACCACCCACAAACAAACGGGCTGACGGAGCGTCTAAACAAAACCATTGAAGACATGCTTTCGATGTACGTAGACATAGAACACAAAAATTGGGACGAAATCTTACCATACATAACGTTTGCGTACAACACGGCCAAGCAAGAAACGACCCGCATGACCCCGTTCAGCCTCGTTCATGGACGACAAGTACGAACTATGTTAGATGCGATGCTGCTGCACGAAAGTGACGACATCGACCCAGACGCCAACACGTTTACGGAACGCGCGGAAGAAGCTAGACAACTGGCACGATTACGGATCCGCCAGCAGCAAGAGTACGATGCAGGCCGCTACAATGCTCACCGCAGAGCAGTTGTCTATCAAACTGGCGACAAAGTATGGATTTGGACACCCGTACGGAAACGAGGACTATCAGAAAAGCTCTTAAGAAGATACTTTGGGCCATACCGAGTGCTGCGACAACTAAGTGACGTCACTTACGAAGTTGTTCCCGACAATTCGTGTAGTACCAATCGTCGCCAGCACCATCCTGAACTCGTTCACGTAGTGCGCATGAAGCCTTACGTGAGCGAGTGATTGCGTGAGACTTATATTTTAACAAAAACTGCATTATTGACTTCGCATCGGGTCGATGCTCTTTGAGAGGGAAGCAAATGACCCGTGTCTACATGTGGACAAAAACGATGATGGGGGGATTTAGCGGACACCAGGTAGTGGGCCTCTGGCTTGACGGGGGAACTTAGCGGACACCAGGTAGTGGGCCTCTGGCTTGACGCGAGAACGAAGAAGATCTTGTGAATCAGCCGTTGAGAACACGCTGCTTTTGCTGTTTCAAGGCGTACTTGTGCTTTGTTCGCGTTGTACTGCGACAATATGGTGTTTTTGGGACGTTAAACCACACTTATCAATCACTCATCATTGTTTCAAAATAATTAAAACGCTACTTTGCACATTGTCTTCGTAAAAATTTAAACTGTTTCCATTTTACACGATGATATCTGTGCCTTTCTTTGTTTCAGTAGTTGCTCTTTCCCAATTTCAGCCCTCCAAAATATGTATTTTTACAGGTGAACACGAAAACTGCATCGTCTTAAAATGAGGGGCATATTTCAATTTCTTTGAAGTTATGGCCGAAATCTGAGCGTGGCTACACCACAGTATCCGGAAATCAAACCATTGGCCTTGTGTTCTACTTATAGGAAACCATCCGTACTAGACGATGATAATGCTCCTGGGATGTTAGGCGTGCACGCAACCCACTCAGGGGGTGTTGGCTAATAGTCTGGCAAATCATGTGATCTTCCCTTTTACGGATTCTGATACATGCAGAGACGTCAATTAGAAAGAAGTTATTCCTAATTAAACATAATTGGAGACTGCCAAAATGATTGTTCTGCGTACGTTTTGAAACAAATAGGCAAGCGAAAAAATCATTATGACAAAAACCCATAAGCTAAAGGCTATTGGCATTTCATGTAGCTATTAAATTGATTTGACTCAGTTATGAATATCTCCTCAGCACCTTCTATATTGCTGTACGAATGTTCCAGCACAGAAGTTCAAAATTACAGCTCTGCAATCGAAGTCGCTGGCAGACCATGATGTTGTCCCAACACAAATTCAACGATTCTTGTTCTGACGACGAAAACCGTTGTTAGTCCAGCAAGAATCAGGTGTTCAATTGTTTCTACAGCATTGCAGAAGGCACATGCTACATGACTAATAATCGAAGTCTAATAAGCGCGCGTGACTACTACGCATGACTAATAAGCGCGCGCGCGCGCGTGTGTGTGTGTGTGCGCGCGCGTTTGTGTGCGTGTGCATGTGTGTGTGGACAGATCATGTCCTCACATTATCGATCATACGTGAATGCGCCTTCTCGTCTCTACAAAATACACCATGCGTTCCCAAAGTCTGCTCTCGCTCATTTAACAAAAGCAAACAAAAGTAATTATGGAACAAAGTGATAGCGACACGTAACCGAACATTGCGTCGTTGTAACGGACAGGCTGAATTAGTGAACAGGTACAACAGGCAAACCCAAGAGCGCTTTGTGTACCACGTCCGCTTCGAGGCATCGTCAAAACCATTAGTGTCCCCAAAGACAGTCGCTGTGTAACGTTGGGCTCGTCGAGGGAATCCATTATCCGTGACCGGCGAACTGTGAAGCGATCCGACCGGTAAGAAGAAGAAGACGCAAGAGGAAAAGAAAGCCCCTCGAAAGACAGCGGCTAGGCCAGTCTTTATCGCATGGCAGATGGAATTTCAAGTGGCCCCACTAGGCAAACGATGTCGCCCCTTTTGTCGGCGACTGCCTCATTGTGAAGAAAACGAAAAAGAACACGAAGCAAGAGACAGCGTGGTCGCCAGAGCGCTCAGAGCGAGAGATAAAGGATGAAAGAAAAAGAACAGAAAGAAGCGAGCAACGCGGAACAGGTAATAAAGGTCGTGAGCCCGGGGTACTTGCATTCGAATCACGTGGGGTTTTGAGTTGCACGGCATGTAGCGCCGCGTCGCGGCGGTAGTCGGAACATTTTCTTTTTTTCGGCTGCCGAAGCACATGACGCCAGAGGGAAAACTGCGCGCGTCGTCTGCTAAAATGTGTACGCGCCGTCTGCTGAAAATGACAAAAATAAAAAGGTGCGGCCTTTGGACAGAACCGCAGACATTGCTAATGTTGCCAGCTACTCGAAGGTTTTCTTACAAGGTTGATTGATTGATATGTGGGGTTTAACGTCCCAATTTCTTACAAGGTTGCGTCGAGGAGTTCTGCAGGTGGCGAAGAAAGAAAAACGAAAAGCAAATACTACATGCATGGTTGATAAGGCAGTCCCTTAACTTTTTCAGCGCTTTTCCGCAACCCCCCCCCCCCCCTCGAAGATAATATCCACACAGTACGCGATGCACGGCGTAAGCACGTGAACCCTTGACCGATGCTGTACGACGAGCTGAACAAGTGACTAGTCATAGAAAAAAAAAAGATGCGTGTGTAAACGAGTTACGAAGTTGGACCAGCGGAAGCGTAACCTTCTTCGATTTGACCTGAGAAGTCAGTTTTTCCTTTTGTGTGTGTGGGGCCGCGGGGGGGGGGGGGAGAGTTCTCCGATAGTGCTAACACTGATCGATTTCGCGAGAACTTGCCATGACTTTCACGTAGGTGGAGCAATGACGGCTATTTTCGTGGTCGGTTTTTGTAAACGTAGCGCTCAAACCAAACTCTGCAATGCAACGGCGGTGCAATCTACCCGAAATTCAGGACAGAGGACAAAACACGCATGCCTACAAGACATTGTCGCGACGTTCCATAGCTGTCATTTAAAACGTTCCGGAATAAATTTAGAAGAATATCTTGAAGGCTCAGTTGGATCATGTCACATTAACGAATTAAAGAACAGCTCTAGAACAGGACAGATAGGGAGAAATGCCGATCAGCTCCAGAATGCTGTTTCAGTGGGAATACCTGAAAATTCAGCGCTGTTTTAGCTAGTAGCCAGTGAGGGATCAGTACACCATGCACAATGTTAACAGTTTACAAATAAGGAATCTCGGTTCCCATCAAATGGCCTAAATCACATCTTCACAAAGAACGTGACTTGGAAATGATAACTTACAACAATATTGCAAAAGTCTGATTAGTTCAGGATTGTAAGAAATTACTCCAAATTAACATAAAAGTATATAAACGAAATTCCATAGACGTTTCGCCACCTGTGTAACGAAACGTCTATGCAATATTGTAAAATTTCTAGTTGTCTTAAGCCGCAGAAAATCCTTCACAGAAAGCGATAGCTTTTTCGGCCAACTAACATGAGGCGACAAAAACTCGACAGACAAAGGAACGTAGCTGTCGTGTCTATGGATATGCATAGCCAGAAATCCTATACGAGAGGGGGGGGGGGGATTCACCCAAACTTTATGTATGTTAATGCATGCGTTCGTATGCGCGCGTGTATATATACGAAATATGCCAAATCAAAATTTAAAAAAATTTCAGGGGGGGGGCGTCGTTGAAGCCTTTCAACGTCCCTTTGTCTTCGCACCAAGTCGTGACCAAGGCAAGTCCCCTACCTTGGCTGTAGCTAAATTCCTTGTTCGAAGAAGTCTCGCGACTTCAAAGCTGCACTTCCCCTGAACTTCTGATTAGCTTCTGATTAGTCACAGCCCGTATCCATCGAGCCCCTCCCGTAATACACACATAAGAATGTGTTTGAGGGAACGAAGTGACGCGATGTGACTTAATAAATAATTGTAGTCTGCGTCGAGAAAAAATGAAAAATTCTCTTCTTTTTTTCTCATATTTCGTGTCCCACGAATTTCCCGAGCCGGCTGCACACTAAGTGGCGTCAAAGTGAATAAACACCTAATGATGTAGGCTGCACGAATTTGCCCTTGGTCAGAGTATTGACGGTACAATTCGTATTCATATCAGACAATGACAAACAATAATATGTGCATTTGTCCTGTCTAGGAGGGTGACAAAAAGGTCCGAATGCACGACTGAGTGTCACAACCCTTTCTAGGCACACATAACTCTCCTCCTTCACCTTTGTGATTGAGAGGGTAAGTGCATGTGTACACATGTTGTGTGTTGCATGGAGACTGGACAACTTGTCGCAACGTTGGCTCAAGCACCTCCTCCTGCTCAAGGATTTTTGATTGTACACTAACTACGGCTTCTAACATCCACCCCTATCAGACACCCTCGAAGAAAATGGGAAACTACGACAGCGTCATAGAGTGAAAGTCCCCTGAACTGGAAAGGCCAGGTGGCCACTGGTCCTCGCAGTGAAGGAAACGATACGACCAGTTCATATCGCACCAATATACAGGTCATACGAACAAGGTGGGATTGCAGGTGGCCGCGGCAAGCTGGTCCTTGATATGCTGGTCACGTGTTCGCAATGCCCGCAGCTGCAGGCGCCGCCGTTTACAGCTGCCAATCCATTACGAAGCCAGGTGGAAGTGGGTGAACGACGCATCAATTACCAACTATCGTGTGTGTGACTGCGTGTGTGTGTGCAACATGAAATGAGCAGATGTGGATTCTATATAAACATATGCCAATACTTTTAAGTGCACATATATATTGACTGCGGTAGGAAAAGCCGACAGGCCGGCCTGAATCAACAGTTCCGATCTGGTATTCGACATGTCCCTGCCACCCGTGACGCCAGGTGTTAATTACATTACGAGAACTTTTATGAACATTTTACTCTGTTTCGGTTATATTCCCTTTCTTCTTTAAACATTGCATTGATAGGCCTCCATGTTTGCAATCGAGTGACACGTATTGTTTTTGTAGATGTTCTTTACGGTACTCACGTGACCTATCGTGTTCACCTAGGGGTACGAAATAACGCGTTCTGTTAGCCTAATTAATAAAGCTATGCGCTCATTTTAACAAATACGGACGGCGAAACGACAGAGCTTTGCGTACCGCTACATTCCACTCAGATGCGTCGACTCGCAGTGGAGTGTGACGTGTGTTTTTTTTTTTGTAAAGTTTGTTTACGGTCATCGAATGAGTTATTAAGTTTATATTCCGCGCGTACGAGATACCATGTTTTGTTGTCTTAATTAGTAGACTTACGTGTTCATTCCAATAAATGCGGACCATGAAACAACAAACCTTTGTGTACCACTGTCTGTACACATGAAGGGTAATTGTTCAAAAGGCTGCGTTTCTTTGTTGGACACAACTAATGAAAACAATAGAGAATTAAACCAAGCAAAAGCACAGGGGACAATATTTGTTGTTGTTTTCCATTACGTTGTGTTATCTTATCAGGCATGCGATATCCGAGTGATTCCTGCCCTGAAATGTATCTACGTGTCTAGAATTAAGAAAGAAAGAAAGAAAGAAAGACCAATGTTTCCTTTCACTGACTTTAATGCTCCAATTGTAGTGCCAATATGCCGGTGCTTTTAAGTTTGACGTAAAAGATTCATGGCATGTTCAGGCAAGACTTACAAGGAAGTTTATGAGAACTTGCTATGGACTGAACTCTCCATTACGCTAAAATGGCGTCATCATTCAACGCCAAACGTCCACTCATTGTGACGACCATCTCAAATGCATCCTAAACAAAAATGAGCTGATTTATTGCATTGGTAACAGTGAATCGCTAAAATATTTTGGAGAAAACGAAGTTAAGGTCAAGTGGAAGCCTTCGAAATTTTTCAGAATGTCGTCTGAGTGTTCTCTGTCAGAAGAATTATGCTGAGAGTATCGTTTCTTGCGTGAGTACCAAATTTACTTTAGACAAAATGGGCTTCTTCAAAGTGTTAGAAGCTGCAATAATGTCAATGCAATTGTCTTGCTCTATAAGACACTAGAAATTTCGTCGAAATGTGCAGTGTTTGCATTTTTCTCTTAATAACAGTGTATTTATGTATGAATATTTGAGTATTGAATACTTATGAAGCGTGGAACAGCGCTCTTTTGTATCTTTGTTTTTTTGCTTCCCTAGTTACGCTGAAACTACTTTGAGGTTGCCCTGTTCGTATATTCAATAATTAATACTTAATCTTCACAAGGTATATTCTGCTATAAAAATATTTTCAGACCCCCGATGTTTCTAATATTGCAAAAAAAGCCCCAAATTAGAGAAAATCATCATTTTGGCCCACCCTGAGATGCAGTTTACACAACTTGGTGCTCCAATTGAAAAATCGGATTTACATCTCAATCAAAAGCAAATAAATAGCTTTGTATGGCAGCTTTAATATTTAAAATGCTTGTTTTAGGGAAGAAAACTTTTAAAGTTACCCATAGACAGCCAGCCCTCATTCCTCATCATCACCAACACCTTCTCTCTACTTTCTTCATCACCCACTTCCCTTACCTAACGCTCTGTATAGTAGGTCAGAAAATTGCTTCAGGCCTACCTTTCAGCTTTTCTCTCATTACCAACCTTTCTCTCTCTCTCTCCTCGTTCGAGTTCGCCATTGCCCTCTATATCCGGTTGAATTGCCGTTTTTACCTGGCATTATCTAGGATCACCTGGTCCAAGTAAGACCAAATGGTTTCACGTGTAAACCAACCTTGCAGAACTCCTGATAACGTTATTGTTCACTATTTCTTTCATTACGTCATTGTAAACTGTTTGCATTGTTAGTCTTTGTGCTTCTGTTACTTTAAATATTTGCGCGAAATGTGCTTTGTGTTATTGTTTTTTGTTGTTGTTGAGAATCACTCTTTTTCACTGACGTGTACTTTACAACCTGAGGGTAACATAAATAAATAAAAAAAGACCGGTTTCAGTTGCAGGCCAATTGGACCCAAAAACACACTGCGAAGCAGCTGGTTTCAGTTACAGCCCAACTGGACACCAGCTGGAACCATGACCAGTTGAATCGGAAGCAACTGGTATTTAGCCCGCGTATACTGACTCGCCCACTCGCTTGAACGAAACTTCGTGCGCGAGTTATACCGAACATTTTTCGGTCGAACCTACCAGGATACTTGCCGAACACGCGTCGATAAGTGGCCTCAGCGACCACAAATAGCCACAGCCGGTCGACAGCTGCGGTGCTAACGGCGTCCATGCCGAATCAGCAAGGCAGGGCCCAAATGTATGCTGCGCGCGCGGGTGCCCCTTTTTTAATCAAGAAGCAGCTAGGGATGACCCAGGCGTCACGTGATCCAGCGTTGCATGCCTGTTATCGAGTTGGGTGGCGAGGTTTCGGTCCTCGGCGGCGGCGGCCGGGCAATTTCGGGAAGCATCGCGCGCGCCCATCCGGTCGTTCATTCGGCCAATAAAAAAGAAGAAAAAAGAAATCGATGCAGCGTCGACGACCGGAATACGCAACTGCGGTGACCGATCCGCGCCGGCTGCTGATACACGCAGGATCTTTGCGCGGCGCACGGGAAATGCTTATAATTCGTCGATTACGAGACCGCGTAGTTTCTCCTAAGCACTGTGCACACTCGTATACGAGCGGGAACATGGGCTCTTGTATTCTGGGACGATCACTTTTTGGAGATGGTATCGTGAAAGTCTCGCTCTTCAAGTGAGCGCTTATTGGTCGCTTGAGGAAGGGCGGAGCAAGTAGCAGCTTCCGTGATTGGACAAGCAAGATTATATGTCATGCAAAAGCGACACTGTCACCGTAAGTGATCGCATCGGAATACGAACTCCTGAAGGACAGAGCCATTATATGGTTGTCGCCCTTTTGAGGAACAAGACTATTTCCGGAAAGTGCTTTCATTACGGACTCGCTGCGGTATTGGTATAAGCTATTTGAGCACGTCGATAGATTGGTGTCAAAGGAGAGTTTTATCTTTCGGAAAAGCTTGCAATTCGTCAGTGACCATTGCACACCGAAGTAAGAAAGAGCCATTGCTACACTCAAGCTTGAATAAGTAAGCAGGACACACGTAGTACATGCAGTTCGGCGTAATAAAATGGTTGTGGGGTCAAGTTGTTTCCTTTGTCTATTTTCGTTTCCGTACATAGCACAACTTTTTCCTTCAAATAAAAATCAACAAATAGAGACTTCAAATTTTTCCTGTCGTTCTGGGGCTGAGTTTAATTATAAATAATAAAACAACGTGTCCCGAAATCGGTATTCCTCTTTCGGTCGTGTCTTCTTCAAGTTTCCATGCCGTAATTGTCTTCTTGGTGTTCTTGGGCATGTTTAAGGACTGTCGTTTGTCGTTAGCGCTTCGAACTTTCCATTGAAAGCTCTATCGCAATGTCTTCTTGAAGCAGATTTTAACATTTTCTCAGTTTGGTTATGGTGGATAGAATTGCTATGGCTAGAACCATAGTTTGGTTTTTGAACCCACGTAGTTCTTTTTCTCAGGGTTTTCAGCCGACTTTCCATTTCCTCCTAACGACAAAAAGTGCACCGCGATCAGCCAACTTTTTTCATTTGTGAAACGTGAGCGCATTTTACTCAATCATTCCACACACACACAAAAGTAAAACTATTTTTTCCTGATTCTCTCTCTCTCTCTCCATGTTGCCCCCAAAAGAGAGAACTCGCTCTTGTGACGTCAAGGGTCATGCGTTCGCCTGGCAATGACGTCATCGCCGTCGTCTGCTATAAATCGTCTGCTCGAAACACTCTTCTCCCAGCGTTAATCTCGAGGTTACAGCGTTGATGCAGCACAAGACCGTCTCGACATCGCGGGATTTAAGATGCACGTTGTGTGTTAGTCGATCTCGCCTGCGTGCCGCGTTAGTCTTAACATAAGATTACGATCGCTGTAGTTCTAACCAGAGGCGGTTTTGAAACGCCAGCGTGAATGTACGGTAACCATAGAAATGAAAGAAGGAATAGACTCTATTTAGAATAAAGAGCTGGGTGGCTGCCCAAGCCCGCAGGATACCGTAATAATAATAATAATAATATAATAACACACAAACAAGCCAAATTTCGGTTGCTCAGTACGTCCTTCAAAGTCAGCATAATACTCAGAGCAATATTGTAAACACAAGAGTTTGAAAGTAAAATACTTTCGTAATGCAATTCATAGTACAGACGAATATTCGATTCTAGAAACGATTCACCGGGAAGTTAGAAAAACCCAGGTTCATCCACTTTTCAACTTAAGTTTTATTTTAATGATAGAGTAGTCATTACTTTTAGAGTATATTCCTTGAACATATATTTTTATATGGACGAGAGATATAAAGATAATGTCATAGTACTAAACCCAGCGTTACAAAATTATTAAATCATTCCATTATGTTGCACACTGCAATCTGTGCATTCGTGTTGTGTATAGATATGAGCATATTCACAAGTACAGGAACTCCTTTTTATGAGATTAGGCGAGGTTTACTACTTACGTGAAATTTCCAAACTGCAAATACTTCTGCTGAACACCATATATGTAAGCCAGGCTACATGTCTTAATATAGTAATACGCTTGAGCAAAATTTAGAACATAGACTTTACAAATTAACTCCACGAATGCGGAAACTGCAATCAAGCGCCGCAAATTCTGCAGAGGGTTTTTTGCCTGTGGTAAAGTTTACTGGTTGTCGTTTTCTTGCCATAGTCTTGAAGGTTGAAGAGGCGGTCACGAGAATCACCGCCTACATTATATTTATGATTCACTTACGCCACCTCTGCACGAGCATTACGTATGAAATAGTCCGCATGCGTAATTCGGCACAAATCAATAAACAGGTTCAACTTTTTAAAACAGATACTGACGAGAGCAAGTATACGATGTCAATCGTGCTTTTTTGGACCATACTACCAAACCCACTCCAATTTATTAGAATACTTTGTATGTATGTATGTATGTATGTATGTATGTATGTATGTATGTATGTATGTATGTATGTATGTATGTATGTATGTATGTATGTATGTATGTATGTATGTATGTATGTATGTATGTATGTATACGCATGTACGTACGTACTACACCCCAGTTAAGGCAAAGTGACATCAGTTAATTTCAAGATGAAGGAAGCTGCGCCCGTTTATAGTACATTGTTGTACTTCAACATACATTGTCATTGTTCATCTATAGCAAAAAACAGTCTCTCATCTATGAAAACAAAGCAAACAGTACGTGGAATATGTTACCGAAACAAACATCGCGCATAGCAAAATTAAGCTGCAACCTGAATTCAGTTCCATTTTTTTTTTCTCGCTGCACATGCCTACGGCAAGCGGGAGCCTCCCGGGAGATCGTTACCGAGGTTGACAAGCCCAGGGCCCTACGTGACCTGTAGCTCACCGCGAGAAAACGAGAAAAAAAAGGTAGAACGTTAAAAAAAAATGAACGCGTCCTGCTCTCGAGGCGCGCAAGAAGCTCCAGGAGGGACGATCATCGCCGGAAACCGGGGGGCGGTTTAGAAGATGCGGGAACGCCCTAAAATAGGCACTCCGGACGCGACGCAGCGCCAAGACCCAGAGTGACATAAAAAAAAAGCACACACGCACACAGACACGTGATCACACGTACACGCAAGCTTCAAGTCTGTCGGTGCACACGACATCGCCGAGGCTACGGTTGATCGCGCGTCTCCCTGCATGCTAATTATGCGTTTTTTTTTTCAGATAATTAACTTGCGTCAAGTGTATATACATATTTTTATATTTATAAGTTCGCGCACTTTAAAGGAAAAAAAATGGGGAAAAACGTAAACAGGGCAGTTATATTTTAGCATAGATTAACTATTCCGACGTTGAAGAAACGTTACAACCTTTTCATTGAATATTTTGCGTCCCCACACTGAAGAGACTGTGTGTTAATTAAGTAGTCTTTGTTAATTAGCAAGCTTGTCGGGTTGGCAGTTATATTAGCATGGGTGATATATTTTGAAGCTTCCGTACATTTGCTACAGCTTTTGTATAAAAAATCGTTCGCTAGAGTAACTAATTTAAAAGTGAATTAAGAAACGAGTCGTCGTTAATTACCCAGCTTGGCGGATCGGCAGTTATATTAGCATAAATGCTATATTCCGAAGCTTCTGCACGTGTGCTACATCTTTTGTACGAAAAATTGTTCGCTGGAGTGACTAATTTAGAAGTGAATTAAGAAACTTGTCCTTGTTAATTATCGAGCTTGGCGGATTGAAAAAAAATACATCCTGACGTGCTGCACATGACTCAGAATATTAGTGGAACTTTTAAGCACGCGTAGTGCATGCGTGTGTGTTTAAGTTTAATATTAGGCGCAAGTTAGCTGAAACATCCTGTATATAGCTGGCTGGGTCCGTAGGATGTGCGAATCAATGATTCAGTACATGAGACCGTACCCATTTGACAATTAAAGCGCTTCGCTTTGTGTTCATTTTTCGTCCTTACGCACGTATTTTTTTTTTCCTTTACAAAAACCCGGGTTCGCAAAAATGCGGCAAGATATCACTTCTTGCCAATGTGTACCATCATTGCTCACGCGTAAAACGCGTAGAAAACGAACGTTCCCATGTGAAGGTACTTGTGTCAGAGATTTCTTTTGTATGTTTGTCAGTACAGGGTTTTTTTTAATTGCAGCAAGACAGTTTTTTAATTGCAGCTAGCGTGCTGCTATCAACTCTGCGCTGGCTCACATGTAAGCTGAACAAATAACTATGCCAATTTCAATCAACCAATTGCACCTACCGGCGGACTACGACCAGCGGGTTACTTGCAGAAAAGCTGGACCTATGGTTGTAGACAAAACCACTCGGCAAGGCAATAATTTCAATTTCCACTCGCAAAGCCTTTATCTTGCTGCATCGCGTTTGGGAACGTGTATGGTTTGTGCCTACAAAACATCGTGACAAAAAAAAAACGAACAAGAAAAGCAGCAAATTTAAGCTGTGCGCTTAAACGAGTAGTGTTCGGTTGCTCCCGAGGGTCCATAGCCACCCCTGCATGTGAACTAGTCTTAAAAAATGATAATAAAAGACGCTTCACCGCACAAGTACCGTCTCCTTGTTTCGCGAAGCCGAAAACCCACGATGCGCGCGCTCAGAACAGGCAGTAATGGTACTTCGCCGCAAAGCACCAGCCGAGGAGAGCCGCTCGCCCGCATTCACTTACTTCCATTCATCCGCGGGCATTGCGCGCGATTCGCGCAAAAACTGGGGCATGATTCAGAACGTGCGCTGAGACACTCTGGCCGCACCGGTATATTGCAAGCGCGCGTCCTCAGGAAAGCCCAGAGGTGATACGCTCACGGCAGCCTAACACCGGTGCTGTGATCGGTTTGGTGGTTTTCTCTTCCGATTCCGGGCAAAAACAAACCACGGATCGCGAGTTAGCCGGGCCACGCCTCGATTTAAAGAGCCCAGCTCCATGCAGGGACCGTTTTTTTTTTATTCTCCCTCTCACCCTCTTTCTTTCATGTGACTCTGTTCTTCGGTCCATAGTGCAACGCCCAGGTTTCTCCAGCACCACCCGTGTAGCGCACAGGGGAAAGATGAAAGAAGCGGCTTTCCCAGAGATAGAATGAGCGAACGAAAGAGTATGGCCGGGCGGCAAGCAAGCGCGCGGAGAGGAGAAGCTCCCTGTAGAAAAAAAAAAAATGATCATCTTTACGGAACCGTACGTACCGCATTGGTCCACGTCCTCGTCCATAGTTTGGATAATCCGGCCTTTCGGAAAAAAACGGTGTAATCCGCAACACCCAGGAGAGCGCGCGCGTTTTATCCACTGGACACCACCATCCTGGCTGTAGCGTTAGGCCGGTCTTCGCCGACGCGGTGCCGTTGCTACGATCATATCGGCGGCGAGCCCTGCGCGGACCGATGTGTTACGGCGGGGAGGAGCTGCCGGATATCAAAGGGGCGCGGGGAGGGCGAAGAGAGAGACCACCAACCAAGTCGGAAACGCCAAGCCCGCCAGCTTGTTTCGCGGCTGTAGTGTGTCGCCATCTGGTATCCAGGAGAAAAAACATTTCGTTGCTCGCTTACGTCACGCCAAAGACAGAAATTACGTAACGACAGCAACGTTTAGAACCGGTTTGTTTGATTCAGTTGCACTAGAGTACACTGTACCTGCACCAATCAGAACCGGTTTACAGCTGTGTGCTCGAAGTTCAGAAATTGTGCAATGCGAGTTCAGTGGTGCAGGCACAGTGCAACACCCGAAACGAATGGCGATGTGCCGACAAGGTGCAAGGCCTTATTTCTGTTCGCTTAGTTTACATCGTTCAGCTAACACTGACCGATGGCAAACCGCACATGCGTACAGTTTATGAGGCGCAAACATTTTGGCAAAACACATCGCGTTAGTGGATGCAGGTACGGCACCTACGCCAAAGTTATGCGTCGTCTGCTCAGCTGCACACGCGTATGAGGTGCAGAAAATTCGTGAACCAGCGCTGCACCTCTTCTGCACCTTTTGATACAAATGGCAGGGTTCAAAGGTTGTCAATGTTGACCGCTGAAACGAATGGCAAAGTGCAGCATCTCGTGAAATGGTTTATGTGGTGCAGGCGAATCGAACGGACCTGATTGTCAGCGTAGGATGTGCAGGCACGGCCGGTCTAGACTGCACCTGCGCGGGCTTTTTCCCAGAAGCAGTATAGCCTGGCCGTGGTGCAGAAAAACCAGCGCTGCACCTCTTCTGCACCTTTCGAAACGAACGACAAGGTTCAGAGGTTGTCAGTGCCGCACCACTGAAACGAATGACAAGGTGCAACACTTCCTGAACCGTCCATGTAATGCCAGCGAATCGAACGGACTTATAAGGTCCGTTCGATTCGCCTGCACCACGTGAACCAGTTCACGAGGTGCTGCACCTTGCCATTCGTTTCAGCGGTGCAGCAATGACGACCGCTGAACCCTGCCATTCGTTTCGAAAGGTGCAGGATAGGTGCAGCACCGGTTCATGATTTTCCTGCACCTCCTTCGAAGACGGTGCCGGCTTGGTGCAGGCGCGCGTGCAGCTGAGCAGACGACGCAGCACTTAGACGTAGGTGGCTTAGTCGCCGTACCCGCCTCTACAAATGCGGTGTGTTTTGCCAAGATGTTTGCGCCTCATAAACTGTCCGCATGTTCGATTTGCCATCGGTCAGTGTTTGCTGAACGGTGTAAATTAAGCGAAAAGAAATAAGACCTGCACCTTGTCGGCACATCGTCATTCGTTTCGGGTGTCGTGCTGTGCCTGCACCGCTGAACTCACGCTGCACAATTTCTGAACTTCGCGTGCACAGCCGTGAATTGGTTCCGGCCGGTGCAGGTGAATCGAACGGACCTATAGTAACGGCTCGCGCGCCGGATTCGAATCAGAGGCTAAGCGCCTATGGTGTTGCCGCAATAACCTGTGGATTGTGCTAAATAAGCGTAGAGGCAATCACGTCAGCCTTCGTACTTCCGTACCTCAGCCCGGTGTCTTTTCTTTCCTGCATCACGGAGGGTGAATGTGACATCGCATTAGCTGTTTCGTTCGAGTGCCGATGCCGTACCCCGAGAGTGCTCCGAGCACATTTGGTGACCTATAAAACTGGTATGTGTTCTGTGATAAGGGGTTATCGCATTCAGGACGCGAGGATTAATTGGTTTGAGAGAAGCGAGATCATTTCAACCGTAGGTGTTCCGTGATAAGGGGTTATCGCATTCAGGACGCGAGGATTAATTGGTTTGAGAGAAGCGAGATCATTTCAACCGTTTGAACACGCGAGATATGCCGCTTCACGACAGATCAGGAGGCAAGCAGCGAGAGCACGCCTCAAGATTGGTCATGCAAATCGTCAAGTGATTAAAGTGAAGCGACCACATACCACATGTTTTCCCTTGTTGAACGAGTCAATCAGCCCGCCAAGGATCGAGTCATCATCTTGGAGTACGACGTCGCCGCACGAACGGCACCCACTGCGTGCCGCCTTTCAGAATGGGGCCCACAGAACACCGTCGGTGCCACGTTGATCAACCAGAATCGATAACAGTGACCGCGTGGCGAGATCTTCGCAGCCTTTGGCGTGTCGAATGCCGCGAAGTCAGTGAGCAGTGTTCTTGAATGAGCATTTACATCGAGCAGCTCATTGGTCGACTTGACCGCGCCTAGGTGAAAGAAACGCGGCACTGATCCGTATGATCTGATATTGCAATCGAAAACGACAGCCCGTCACGCTGGAAGCGCTAGTGTCAGCACTCCGCTAGAAAATTCGCAAATCACGTTTCTGGACGATCGATACGTCGGGAACGGGAGGGGGGGGGAGGCAAAAAGTCGTCAGCGCGTTATGACCTGGAGCACATTCCCGCTCTCTATTTTAATGCGAATCATTGCTTTGCGTACTGCCAGACACTTTGAGCGTTCCTATCTACGTATCTGTCTTATCTAGCCGCCCAATTCTGGATGATCTCGTGATCCCCTCCTTAATCTAGGGTTGACCACCAAGATTTTTTATGGGAGGGCAAAAGGGTTTGACGAGTGTCTGGCTAATCATGCCATGAATAGCGATAAAATCCCGTCAGGTACGTCGCCAGACGCTTTTCTCCAGACACGTGTGGAACTTACCAGTACACCACGGGCCTCGGCATGCGAGTATGCATTGTTGGGCAGTTTCTATCTACCGAGGAACTGCAAGAAGACTTTGACCGGAAAATTAAATACGAGAACGTTAAGAACGACCGATCGGCAGCATAGACCCGATTAATGCAAATATATGAACTAGTCCCAGCAGGAATCGCGTAGCAATTAGATATAACATTCTTACCACAGGGCCACACCAGGTATGTTGGCAACACGTCAGTTGTAGAACTGCCGCCCATCTTTTATAAACATTACATATGTACTCCAACGATATAGGCGTCGCATCGGGTTAGCGTCAATGGTACTTAAGCGCAGTCCACTGAAGTTGATCTACCTAGCACGTACTATTCAGGGCTACCATCCTCATGAGCAGTAGCGCTGCATTTCACATTACCACTTCTGGTGTTGGTATGGCAGTTACCCAACTGTGGACAACGGGTTCTTCGCATATGGGACTATCAAGATATATGTCTGATTGGTTGATATGTGGGGTTTAACGTCCCAAAACCACCATTTGATTATGAGAGACCACATTAATTTCGACCACCTGGGGTTCTTTAACGTGCACCCAAATCTGAGCACATGGGCCCACAACATTTCCGCCTCCATCGGAGATGCAGCCGCCGCAGCCGGGATTCGAGCCCGCGACCTGCGGGTCAGCAGCCGGGTACCTTAGCCACTAGACCACCGTGGCGGGGCAAGATATATGTCTGTTTGTATGGCATTTGTATGTATGTTTGCAGTCATTTCATAACATTTCACTAAACAAAATAATTGCGCCACAGTCTCCTTCCAAACTCTGCGTGCTTCGCATGACATCGATACCCACGGTACGTGGAATCTGCCCACTTTTGTTTTTCTTCGAACGCTTCAGCTCACTGTTACTGAAGGCCCGACCACATGTACCCGTTGCAGCGCGTTGACGCAGCGCCACATCCTCTTCCTATGGAGAGAGCGGTACATGCCACACGCCGTGCGCATGGTCAGACTTCGAGTTCATGAGTGCGTTAATGCCGCGGGAACGCGGCGGCCGCCGCAAGTATAGAACACAACGCTTAAACCATTCAATGGTTATAGTCGCTCCAGTGGCAATCTTTGCCGAGATGAGAGCGATTTTTAAATTTCTCTAAAACTTAAGTTTCCTGCCACATGCAGTGCTACAATGTTCGGCTCACATGTTCTCAAGAGCCTCGATTGTTTGATTGATATGCGAGGTTTAACGTCCCAAAACCACCATATGATTATGAGAGACGCCGTAGTGGAGGGCTCCGGAAATTTCGACCACCTGGGGTTGTTTAACGTGCACCCAAATCTGAGCACATCGGCCTACAATATTTCCGCCTCCATCGGAAATGCAGTTGCCGCAAAGCCTCGATTGTCAGCCAGCAGTGTTCTCTGATAACGTTCAACAATCCCTGCAGGGCCCCTCATGTGAAACGGGTCCTCTGGTACTGTCTCTATGTACAGGGGGCACCAGGAAAAAAAAAATGCAAACAGCGAGACACACTGTTTTCATCACACTCCGTCACGGTGGCAAAACAAAAACATGCTAGATGACATCGTGAGTTATGCGCTAAAAAGAAAAAAGCGAACACATGGAGAAGACAAGTTTGACGCTACAAGCAACTGTTTTGTTGCAGAGATTGCAATGAAATATATAGCATAGTGGTGTGCAAAGTGGTGTGCCTATCAAGGCGACACCACTTATCAGGCTAAGGACATGCGACATTGAAAAGCCTAATCTCGCTCTTGCACAGGCAGATGGACGTGTCACTAACGCAGCTCCTTTTTTCTTGATATGGGAAGCTAGATTTCATGGATGACTCAAGTGGCTACTTATTGCCATCTAAATTAAACTGCTTGAAAGTAAATGCAAATCAGCATAACGTAAATGCTGCATGATCACGTTTCTTTCCATCCCCACTGTACCTGCAGCAGCACTCGGTGGTTCATTGCAATGCTGGATTGCCATCCCACCATTCGAAGCTGTGTTGACGATGCAAGCCAGAACGCCAACAATGGCACATGAGCACAAGAACATTCGGTTGTGAACCCCTCAACTACCTGAATGACATGTTTCTACATGCCTAAACCTAATGGCATATTGCTTGACAATGTTGATGGCAGTTAGTTCTGAAAGAGAGCAATCTAGCATAATGATAAAATAACATTCTTCTCAACAAGTCTCATCTGCATTCAAGGCTGGTGAAATGTAGAAATAAGCACACAATGCTACCATTAGCTCGAGTTTGTCGCTACTCTTTACAACATTGCACCTGACCATTTAAACTTCTGCTACTGCATAATGAGTCCCAAAGCCCAGGCGCAACGTGGGATTTGTCCATGACAAAGTCATCGCAATTTCAAGTTAAATTTCACTGTAGCAAGGCCACATACTAGCATGACATTTGTTAAATGTCATGTATAAAGCACTGTTTACGAGATAGACATTTCACATGTTTTGTGCACACTGCAATGAACAAGCTTTGACATAGAGAGTACACATTTCCCAGTTTCACGAGTTCTGGCTAAGGCATTAGGTCGCAAATGAAATTAGGACAAATGCCATTTAATTTGTCCATGTGGCAATGTACAAAAAGCATTAAATGTTAAGCGATAAAGAAGGAAAAGCCATTTCCTGTGCAGCCAGAACATACATTTAAAACACATGCCAATTAGAAGTCCAGAACAAAGCAATAGCAGTATATTCTGGACGAAGTTGTCGGACAATATCTTTCTGCATATGAGAAGAACTAGCTCATGTTATCTTCCGATGGTAACTTTCAAATGTAAAGCTTAAAAAAGAATCCTGAGGATGAACAAATACTGTAGTAAGCTTTCAGAAGCACCAAGTAATGTGGCCTTTTTATTAAGCACAGACTATGTACATCTTAGTATATCTTATTGGGCAATGTAACAGTGTAAACCATATGTATTTATATGACAAAGGAAGCCACAGTAACAAAAAGAAAACATACAGGAAAAGTTACTCACATTTTGACATACACACACACATTCACAAAATAGAAAGGCTACTGACTCGCATGGCAATCACAGTACATTATGCTCTAGTGAAGAAAAAAGCATAAACACAATTTTTCTGCACTTTTTTTGAACAACTCTTAAAACTCTTTTCTTTTTCAGTAACCTTTGTACACTTCTGTTGTTTACTGCACCAAGTAACAAACATGTTCAATAGTTTTTGAAGCCACGATACATTGTCCCTTCTCATTTGTACTCCAATGCCCAAGTGCTGTAGCAATATCTAAACTTGGTCTAAAGATTCAGCAAATGAATGCATTTTGTCGAAGCACGTTTTCGCAGCTGCTCGATGCCATGCAGTTTCTTTTGATGTGCATCTCGGTGTGCGTCAACAATAAACGGAAACACGCCGCAACTACTAAAAATGTGGTGAACACTCCGATGTCTGATGTGCCTTCAATCTGCACTGGAACCAGGTTTACAAATGCCTTGCTGTATTGCGCATTAGACATATTCGAATTTGCAATGGTACTATTCAGTTATCTACAGCTGCGTTAAAGGCTAACTCTGACAACATTGTTTTGCATTGCATCAAAAGCCCAGTTATCGGCTGCGTGAGAGTACTACACTTGAAATGTGCACGCTTTATGAAGCATTCACAGAGATGGCATATCTGATGCAAAAATACTTACATATTCAAAAAGAAAATACTTACATATCAAAAAGAAAAGAGAGAACAGCCATTATAGCTAGCTGAAAATGATGCGGAACTCAAAAGAATGAATAACCATGGCTCCCTAAGCATGACCTTCGAGATCTGGCAGCAACCGCGGCGATGCACAACAGATCTTGAAGGCCATGGCACAAAATTGACCCTGGGAATGCCACTGAGAATGCGCAAGCACCCTACGCTTGGGTGCCTTTTAAAACCAGTCACAAGAAAATTGCACAATTAGAGATTTGCAACTGTGCAAAGGTTGCTGCATGCAATCAAAATGTGAATTGTTTCTCATCTATAACTCATTGAGCCAAAGCAATATAGTGTGGCGGTTGGCCTGTAACATCATACCTGATGGCTAAGTGACAAGACAACAAATATAGCCTAAAAACTTGCATTGCACTCAATTTGCCTTCTGTGTCAGTATCTACAGTCAGCACACACGACTAAAAAAAATGCGTGCACACCAACTTCTGGCAAGAGTTGTTCAGCGAGTAAACACGTCAAAGTACACATTCACTTACAGACCCCAAAAACTTAAGGGGGAAAAAAAGGGGGCGGGGCACATCAGGCAATCACAGTAAGATTTAGCAATGCTAGTCAATAGAATTTGTTTAAATGGGTACAGCGCAATACCTCTGAAGAAGGGCTTGTCAAATGGTCCCAAGAGTGTTCAGGTAAGATCCTCTTTCATGGTGGCCTTATGTTTTTTTTGCACGAACAATGTATAGCATTCCTTTAACAGGCCAAGCATGCTCAAAAGCATCCAAATGTACAGAACAGATACACAAACAACAAAAGAACAGAAATGCAAGCTTGAACATGCTTCATTTTCCATAAGCTGGCAGAAGATCAAGTTGCGCCTCAAGCCAACTTACAAAATAATTTCGTTTGCCGATAACCACAAGTACTCCGGCGTGCAGTAAGAATATCCCAGTAATACACTGAAACCCCGATATAACAAGTCCAGATATAACGAAATAGTGCTTATAACGAATTAAATGAAAAATAGTCTCGCAATAGATTTAGTGTTAAGAATAAACCTTTATAACAAATTTTCGGATATAACGAAGTTAACTTCATGTAATATGCAAGTTTGTTATAATCAGGTTCACGTATCGTTAAGTCGCACAGAAGTATTACGCAGCTGTGTCAAAACGTTTTACGTGCTTGACGCCGGGGATTTGGGACTTGACAGCTTTGACAATGGTAATTTTGCAAACGTGCCAACTTGCACAGAAAGCATGCCAGGTTGCTGCACATACTAGAAGCAGTTACCCAGTGAATACTGCTATACAACTTCAACTGCCTATCGACAGCACACACTTGTAATGTTTGTAGTACAGACATCATGCGGCAATTCATTGTAATCGAGGTAAATGAGCTTTTGGTGGACACTACATTCTAAGCCACAGCACAAACTACAGAGTGCCAGCAACAGGCGCGAAACATCCAGCAATGCGCAACTTTTTCGCTGGTTACAGTTCGACAGAATACATGTTGTCTCGTCAGATACAAAAGTGTAAGCACAGATAACGTGCAACAAAATCACAGAAGCGATTATATAAACCGATGCATCCTCACAATAAATGTGTAACATAAATCTCTTGAGCAATTAAAAACTGCAAAAATAATAAAAGATATGGAATGTCCCAACACAAATATCTATGAGGGCAAACAACATAAAATGATTATGTCAGCATGAGCACTAGGCCAAAGAGGCCTTTTAAAAGAATATTCGGCACAAAGGTATAGTAAAGACACGTCCTTGGTGTCTATCAAATGGAACTACAATACAATAAGAAATGATAAAAAAGTTGGTGCAGAGATATTTACATAGAACTAAAATGTGTCGTAGGCGCTTGAATATTGCTCATGAAAGTGTGCAAGACCTCAGACTGAGCCGCTGATGTTAGGAATACTAAGTAAAATGTGCAATGACGTGCTACATCGCACAGGAGTGTTCAAGTTGAAAGTGATGATAAGTCACCGGCCAATATCAAACAGTTGAAACATCATGCATCTTTCGAAGTGTGTGAATTATGAAGGATGTATTGCACCACCGCCACCAAGCATCGAAAAGCCTCCGAAACAAATAAATGCGCCTCAATAGGAAGGACTTGTGAAAAACCATGTTTCATGCATATCACAGCTATTAAAACAATTCAGTGGTGTTAAAACATAAAAAAAATGATAAACTCCTGAAGTGTGCAGAATCCCGGCAAAAGCATCTTGGAAACGATCCTACGTCATTGTATTCACAGAAAGACGACCGGAGATTAACTAATGTCAGATCAACGCATTTCAAAAGGGTACCGCGTGAGAATTCGTGCTGTTAGTTTAAGTGGAGGCATACCACTGTCTAAGCACTGCAGCAGTACTATTGCGTGTGACCACGTTAACTAGCGTTACCGAGTGGTTACGATTCATTCACTGCTCAACACTTGTCTATCACGATCAAGCAACATTTGTGCCATAGCACATTCTACGGGAAGAGTTTAAACATCAGGTAACTTCCTATCGGAACGCGTCACGTGACATTCTGCAAGCAAATTCCAGAATTTATGAATCAGTTAAAAGTAAGTGCTTTTTTTCTGCAAGGGGGCATGCCAATGTTTTTTTGCAAAACTAGCTCTGCTCGGATGAAGTGCCCAGAAGCACAATACTTTGAAACGTAGTACACACAAAAATAATTCCCACTTTGCAGTCATAATCACAATGATCAGTTTGCTCAAGCTATTCCTGTTTATGCCGGAACATTTCCCAGCATTCAGGTAGCACAGAAACTTGCATGTGCCATTCTACGATCTGAACTTTCAGCAACAGCTGGAAAATGAACGAGTTCACCGACGATATTTTTTCTGCAAGGGGGCATGCCAATGTTTTCTTGCAAAGCTAGCTCTGCTCGGATGAAGTGCCCAGAAGCACAATACTTTGAAATGTAGTACACACAAAAATAATTCCCACTTTGCAGTCATAATCACAATTATCAGTTTGCTCAAGCTATTCCTGTTTATGCCGAAACATTTCCCAGCATTCAGGTAGCACAGAAACTTGCATGTGCCATTCTTCGATCTGAACTTTCAGCAACAGCTGGAAAATGAACGAGTTCACCGACGATATTTACACGTAAGCACACTCCCGCGACGAGAAGTGCCCAGCAAAGCGTTTTAGAGTAATAAAAACCTGCCACTTCGCTGTTTACGCAGTGCATTCACCACCCAACCTTTCCTCGGGTTCAAATCGACGACCGCGACAAAACGACCAGCTATGTGGCGCAACGTCACAGACAAAGCTACAGTATCCGTCAGTTCCCAGAAGCCTCAACAACAAACCGTCCCAGCACCTGGAAACGCCATTTACCCGTCCGGCCAAAACGAGTTCATATTGCCTCAACAATCTCCACCGATAAAACGACACAAAATGCACACTTTCAACGACATTAACAGACATTCAAACAAGCAGATGGAAGTATGCGACGAGAGCAGTGATGAAATGAGAAGCTCGTAACATTCATAGATGACAAGATGTCAACACTGTAGATGGCAGTTCTCAAAAAGAACACTGGGCCATCAAAAACAAAACCAATTCTTTCTACATACGTTCGCTACCCCCGTTACATGTGCAGTGTTACCCAATTCTAATATATGCCCTTTTTTTTTGTACGCATAAAATGAATCCTTAATTTCGCCAGAAAAACTGCAATATCAAATAAAAAGTACCACACCAGCAAGGGAATGTTGTGGACCTCATGGCATCAGTACTGACGTACATAAAATAAACGTAATAAATTTCGATGTGTGTGGCAGGCTTAAGTGATTCCTAAATGCAATGGTCAAGTCCATGCTCTCTTCACTGATGTAAAGTCCAGCAGATATAAGAATTGGGTGAACACAATACTCAGGGGAAGTGAATTCAGTTCTGACAGAATCCATACAAACTTGATGAGGTGGCGTGAAGAGTGGAAATTGAGAAAGCGACATTTAGCCACAACAATCGGCACAATCGCCTAGCAATCTCTTATAGGTGCTAAAAGCAATGACATGCAGATGCCCAACCTTGAGGAAACGAACTTGCACAAGCCAGTGTGACCAAAGAGTAAACAACACAAGAATGAATGCCAAAGTTTTTGCTGGATAGCGTGCAGATCGTTAAAGCCGTTTTCACTCGCGGTGTAGGACGGAGTGATGTTTATCAGCACGTCAAGAGATCACAAAAATATGGACATCTGTGCACTTGCAAAATAGATGTAGCAAAATTTCGCCATAATCAACCGCTTCATAGAAGATGTACAAATATTGAACTAATAGGATACTATTCCAGGAACTATGTATACGATCCATGTAAACTTATGAAATTAATACATGTACCAAAAAACTTCAACTATATGCAAAGCATACAAAACTTAAGGAGTGCATATGAAAGAGTTTCAGTACAAAATGTCTGCACAAGCAAGAGCATGTTGAACAAAAGATTTGATTACCGGCAGAGTCCAACTGCACACCTGACATTTCATACTTGGCTGTTTTGAACACAAGGTTATGGGTTCAACAACCTCGGCAAGGAGCAGCGCTTCGAGATAGGTAATAGTGCACTTGAAGTTGTAATAGACTATGTCTACTTAGGGCAGGTAATAACCGCAGAGCCGAACCACGAGATTGAAGTAACTAGAAGAATAAGAATGGGGTGGAGCACATTCGGCAAGCACTCTCAAATTATGACAGGTAGATTGCCACTATCCCTCAAGAGGAAGGTATATAACAGCTGTATCTTGCCGGTACTTAGCTACGGAGCAGAAACCTGGAGACTTACAAAGAGGGTTCAGCTTAAATTGAGGACGATGCAGCGAGCAATGGAAAGAAAAATGGTAGGTGTAACCTTAAGAGACAAGAAGAGAGCAGAGTGGATTAGGGAACAAACGGGGGTTAAGGATATCATAGCTGAAATCAAGAAGAAGAAATGGACATGGGCAGGGCATGTAGCGCGTAGACAGGATAACCGCTGGTCATTAAGGGTAACTGACTGGATTCCCAGAGAAGGGAAGCGGGTTAGGGGGAGACAGAAGGTTAGGTGGGCAGATGAGATTAAGAAATTTGCGGGTATAAATTGGCAGCAGCAAGCACAGGACCGGGTTAACTGGCGGAACATGGGAGAGGCCTTTGTCCTGCAGTGGACGTAGTCAGGCTGATGATGATGATGACTGGCTGCACGCCCAGAACCTTACAACAGCAGCATAACGCTAAACAACTTGTGTACTGTGCTTTGGAATCATGTTCAAGTATAGATTGATTTACTGAAATAACCTTAATAAGGAAGCGTGGATGTACAACATTAGTTGGGAGCCCCCTCACTGCACTTCTCATTAAACACTCCTTACAGATTATGCTAAGCATTTTAAACCATGCAAATAAACTGGTACTCAGATGTATGGTAATGTACCTTGGTTCGTAACACATGTCTTGTGCATAACGTAAACAACCGTTCTGCACAGAACCATTGTCTGAATTATTTTGTCTAAGTAGGTAAGTTATTATGTCTAAAGAAAATACTGCATATACAAAAAAGAACAATGACATTTACAGCAAAATATTTACCATAAGCCAGTCTGCTGAATCTCATGCGGTATTGAGATGCTACAACTGTGGCAAAGGTTTCGGGCATCCTTTGTGAGAAAGGCGTGCACAGCAAGAATATATAAAGAGCGAAATAGTGGATAATGCTATGCATCACATGAGACACCACAGTGTCGAGCTTCAATCTTTACCAACCGTACACTCAACCTTTTTAGGGGCGAAGCTCCTTAAAGCGGCGCCCGTTCGTTCATCGCTGTAATCCTAGTTGTAGTCGTAGTGTGAACTCTCAAAAGTCTGTTACCAAGCTCACTGCCTGCATTGCTGAGCTCCTGGAACTCCCGATAGCAGATGACGTCGATTACAACTGATATTGTGGTTAGGCATAGCTTCCTTTCGCAGAGTAAATCTAAAAGTAGGAATGTTTATCGCAAGCATCCCACAGCTAGGACACTCTGCCCAGTCAAATTAAAAAGCTTGCTGAATGCTCTATACCTTAGCAGTAAACAGCTACGTGAGAGAGCATGTCAGCTGATCCATACCACTAGGCAGTGAACAGCTGAATGAGATTTGAAGCCCGCCACACTATGATGTCTCTCGTAATTTGCAGCAGATGCGGAGTACCATACCGATCACATGTCATCTGCCTAAGACCCGCACACTAGCATTCACAGCACTTAAAAAACAAACACACAAACAAAAGCAGAAGATCACCACTGGCATTAAGATGGCTCTGTCTTGAAGACACGACTGCCACCCAGGTCGTTGAGAAGTCCCCGGCCATCTTCCATGAGGTTCGACTCACTTGCAATGTTGTTGCCACTGTCGAACAGGCTCGCTGACAGGTTTGCGTCCATTAACAAGTTTGGACCGGTGAGGTCGCTAAGGTTCATGTTGAGGTCACCCGAAGTCAGAGCATCGGCATTGATGCCGAGGTCAAGGCTGTCCAGCTTCTCGGCTGTCTCAACCACCTCCGGCTCATAAGCGGGCGGGGCGACTGCAGCCACTTCGCCTTGATACTGCGGGTTGACCGGTGTCAGCTGTGCCATCGTAGGTGCACCGGCCTGTTGCATCATCGGGTAATGCTGCTGTTGCATTGCTGTTGCGGCAACCATGGCCTCCGGAACGGGGCTACGACCTGTGGTTCGCAAATTGAAATAGTCTTCAACAATGACATCTTTGCGACGCTGATCATGTACCAGTGCTTTTTCACCCTTTAAACATCCAGTACAGGTGTTGAACAAGATAAGAACAGCCAAGTCCCTACAGCTGCATTGGAGACCCCACAACACTGCAAGCGTAGTAAAGCACTATTAATTAAATTCTGTATTTTTGTGAGACCGAATTACAGTGGAATCTCAATGATACGATTAGGTGTGATGCGAACTTCACGATGATACAGATTTTAAGTTTGCTTCGAATAGACAATATATAAAATACGCCGTGACTCGGTGTTCCCCGGCAACCACGGACAATACGAATATGTGACTGACTGCTGCACGCAAGCGACACAATGCGGCTTGTCTGTGGGAGGAAGACCCCTTCACACTTGGCCTCGAAGGGAGTGAATGCATTAAAACTCACCGGAATTCCCCTTGCTTCACTGCCAGAAAAGTGGCCATAAAACTATTCCGCGAGGCCGACGCTGAAAAATTCGGTCCCCGATCAATTTTGCCACCACGCGATGGCGGATCCCCTTTCTGCTATGGCTTTAGCTATACTGGCTTCGCTAGCTCTTGAACCAAGTGGTTTGAGCTAATTTAAACAAACAGACATACATTCAACATGGTGTCAGCGTCGGCGCAATCGCGAACTACCCGAGCAGCATGACCAAGCTCACGGCCTTGAAAAAAAAAAAACGTTCATCGAGAGCCTGTTCCGAATTACGATCGCTGCGAACACCGGAAATAGAAGGTGTAGCAGCAGCTAGACGGCATGCTCTAATGCGTATTTCTTTTGCACTGCCGAATCCGTCACCACCGCTTCTGGTGCGTCTGCTCATGTGGTTTCTTCCGACGCATCTTTCGAAATATTAGTAAAGGTGTAGACTGTTTCTTTTCAGTGTTTTGCAAGCATAAGCAGAAAATACACAGATACGCAATTCTAAAGACACGAGTATTTCTTACGCTGCGCTGAAAATGCAATGCTATGCATGAAAAAGCCCTCTGCTGACAATATGGTGCTGCCACCTGGCAGTGGCCCTGGGTTTTGCACAAGCTCCAGCCGAAGACAACAGTTTTTCGACAACATTTTTTGCAAAGCACGCAGATACATGGCCAAGTTTTTTTCGCGAGACTACTTCAGTTGCGGAGGCAACCGACCATGGTACTTCGGCTATCTGGGCGGGGACTTTCCTACCTCCTTTTTTGCACATCTCTGCAATAGCACTCATATGTACCTACCTCTTTATGCAAGAGCGTTATCAGTCGTGTCGTTTGTTGCACAGCAAGCAATGCAAAACAAAGTGCAGCCTGGGTAAATGTGTAAACAGTTCACACATATTCCCCTTCTTCTGAACTACATAATCTAGTAGCTGCCCAGGCTCTCTCTGCATTTCAACTTCACAGACTTTCACACAGAGCAATCAAGGTCACCTTTGTCTCATTTTGAGCCATCTATTACAATGGGCAGCCCTAGCAATGTTCTGGCAGCAACTACAAAAAAGGGGCACCACCTCACATGACAGCAGCCTGTGGCCTCTTCCCACGCCATTACGCAAGCACAGCTCCCCCACGGGTGTTTCATAAGGTGTGAAAGCTAATCTGCACATCCCCTATTTTTTTAGAAGAGTTGCACACACCACAAAATTGTAAAAATGCCGACCATTTCTTTTTGTTAAAAGCTCAATATGTAAAATTACAAATGTTCTTAAAACTGGGAGCGTAACTTTCTTGACATGGTTAATTTTGTGAACTGCATCTGCTTTACAGAAGTTCTGAGCAAGTTTCTGTGAAGATATCTAAATGAACTTGGTACCATTCTTTTCCGCAGCACTTGAACTACAGACTAAAGCTGTTCTTTTTCTCTCAACATTGATAGAATTGTAGTTATATGATGAATACCAGCTAATTACTGAAAACTCGTTTTTACCTTCCAAGTTTAAAAATTATTTCTGATCAAAGCAATAGCTGTTTTGACATCTAGTTTGCTATAGCCTGTGGGATGAACCTTTTAGAGGAAACATATAGTTTTGAAAACTAACTTTTTTTATTGCAAGTTACCATAATGGCCCATAAGAAATGATTTAATTATTATGTGAAAACTTATCATTACTTTTTCTAAATCAGATATTTGAAATCTCTTTGCAGATTTGAAATCTACATTCAATGGTACGCATGTATGGTAATTTTTCACGAGAGTAAGATAACAAATGAAAACCCTTTTTTTCAAGACCCTCGTCCCCCTTAAGTTTACAGCATTTAAATGGGAAACGTAAGATATTTCGAACAAGGGGTAGAAAAACAAAGATGTGACTGCAAACAAAAGATGAAAATGGCTCTCACCGCTCTCAGGCCTCGCCTGAGTTCTGACTGGCTGTCTTATTGTTCTAGGCACGGACACCACTTGCGCTATAGGAACAGGGGAAGGGGCACAGTCAAGATGCCCACGTGCAAGGACCAGGAAGGTGGCGAAAACGGCAGGCAAGGCGGAAGATGAATGCGGAAAGGTGGAAAGTAAAAACAAAACAAGAGAAACAAGGGCAGTGAGTAAAAGAATCTGAACGGTGGTGCAGTAATTAGACAGCTCTAGATTTTTTTGTTCCCCCCCCGTAAACTGGTTATAGCTTACACCATTCTGTAAACTACAGAACTTATGGAGTTCCATAGTTTGATTAACTCCGTATGGATGCCAAAGGCATGCACGACACCTACCGTATATACTCGTGTAAGGGCCGCCCTCGTGTAAGGGCCGCACCCCAACTTTGAAAGCGGATATTTCGAAAAAAAAAAAACAAAAGTTCAAAATGTCCCGCCAGAAAAGTGTAGTTAGTTCATTTACAGCCAGATGGCGCTGCACGCTTTTCCGCTTTTATTCTACTTCCGCCGACGCGCCGACCACGCTGTTGACAGCGCGCCGCCATATTTGCCTTGTGCGGCCTCTTTGTTGGCATCGTTCCTAGCATCGTGTCGATACGTTGGCAGCGCGACTTCAGATCGGTGTCGTCGGTGTCACTTTGTTGGTTGTAGTGAACCCTGCAGAAGCCAGCGCACGTGACGGACGATGGGCCGGCATCTGAGATCATTCACTGCAGCATTTAAGCTGCAAGTGATTGACTATGCCGAGGAGCACGGGAAGCGGGAAGCTGGACGAAAGTACGACGTCGATGAGAAGCGCGTGCGTTACTGGATGAATCAGAAAGATGCCCTCGCCGCTACTAACAGGAGCCGAAAGGCGTTTCGCGGGAAAAAGTGCAAGTACCCGCAACTCGAAAGCGAGCTCGTCAACTACGTCGTCGACACACGAAGGGACGGCTACGCCGTATCGACTGACATGATACGCGTCAAAGCCCTCAGCATCGCTCGCCACATGGAAATACCCCCGGCACAATTCAAGGCAAGTCGGGGCTGGGCTACGCGGTTTATGAACCGTAACCAGCTTTCTATTCGGCGCCGAACGACGATTTGCCAAAAACTGCCGCGCGAGTACGAAGACCACGTCATTAAGTTTCATCGCTTCGTGAATGCTCTCAGGAGGGAGCATGAATACGACCTGTCCCAAATTGGGAATGCGGACCAGACACCTGTGTGGTTCGATGCACCGGAAAGCACCACAGTGGATTTAAAAGGTGCGAAAAGTGTGTCTGTGCGCACGACTGGTGCAGAACGCCAAAGGTGCACTGTGATGTTGTGCATCACGGCAGACGGCAGGAGGCTTCCGCCGTACGTCGTATTTAAAAGGAAGACTCTCCCAAAAGAGAAGTTCCCTCAGGGAATCGTCGTACGTGCGCAAGAGAAGGGCTGGATGTCCGAGGAACTGGTCGTTGACTGGATTAAGACCGTCTGGGCAAACAGACCTGGAGGGCTGTTACAACGGAAAGCCCTCCTTGTTTTGGACAGCTTTAGGGGCCACTTGACCGACCGCGTCAAGAACCGAGTTGCCGCAACTCGTACGGACTTGGCCGTCATTCCCGGTGGCCTGACGAGTGTGCTGCAGCCGCTCGACGTATGCGTCAACAGACCATTCAAAGTGGAATTTCGCCGATGTTACTCTGAATGGATGGCTGGAGGCGTCCACGAGAAGACCCCTACAGGACGGCTGAAGCGGGCGTCGCTCCAACAGGTGTGTGAATGGATTTTGAATGCGTGGCGTGCCATGTCAGTAGAAGTAGTTGCTAAAAGCTTCAAGGTAACGGGAATTTCGAACTCCATGAACGGCACCGAAGATGACCGTCTCTGGGAAGACGCGGACGCCGAGGCGAGCTCCTCCGAGAACGAGGACAGCGAAATGGAATCCGAATAAAAACATTTCTGGCATGTCATTTGTGACTCTTGCACTCTGCTACTGTTGCATAAACAGTACAGACCTTTGGCCTGTACTGCCTGTACTAAATCGGCCTGATTCGTGTAAGGGCCGCACCTAGCAAAATTTTCGAAAAAAAAGTGCGGCCCTTACACGAGTATATACGGTATGCTAGCACCAATGCAGGCAACATCAGTTCACCGTATGCTCAAATACGTTGCTGCCAACGCTCCTGCAGGGCACACACAGAATGCAATTGATTTGATAGCAGATGCCTACACTTGTATGGAGATACAAGCATTACTGTGCACATCTGTGTGTCAGGTGTTCTCTACTTCGTAAACTGTGATCTGTATGCAATAAGGCATAAAAATCCAATAATTATATGCAGATCACGGGCACAGCCACAAACTATGCAACTTAAAACTTAAAAAGTCAGCAGCACTTCCTTACGGTGCTTGCAAAGAGTGGTTAGCAATTCCACAGCACTACCCCAGAATCACCTCAGCAAGCAATGTGCGTAAGACGTGCTGTGCAGATCAAAAGAAAGGGTGGAGAGAAGGAAAGCAGTGTTTCAAGTGCACTCTCAGCAACTCACTCTGTACTGTAATCAATGACTGAAACACGAATAGAAAGTAGTACACACCGTGCAAATCACACTTTTTCCAACTACCAAAGGCCCCCAACATTGAAAGGAAAGTAGGCATGGAAACCAAGATCATGTTGCCATTATACAAGCTCAGCTACCACATAAGTGGTATCAGTCCACAAAAAATGCATAAGTACAACTATGTGTGATGTCGTGATGGGGCTGTGTTGATCTTTGTGACAAGTTTGCTTGACACCTAAGTACACGAGTCGACAGAATCAGAAAAAATGTTTGTGTCCCTTGATAGTCCCTTTAATGATGCCATCCATATTAAAACTAATGCAGCCCAGGCCACACACAGGTACCCCTTTCAAATGTGCAACCTAAGCTTTACACTTTAATGGTACCATCAACAATGGTACTTACCAGCAGATGCACCTAGAAGAACGTTCTCCTGGAAGTACCGGTCAAAGTAGCCTTCGCCTATTTTGCGTTTCTTGCGTTCTATCGCCTCGGGATCTGCAAAATAGTAAGAAACAGGCTGTTCGATGCGCTCCTAGTTTTCCTCCTTCAATTTTAACACATTCTCTCAGAGACATAATTTAAGTAGCTCATTAGTAAACTTTACTTAATCAAAACAGAAATGAGTGCCTATTGAGAAGTTTCTATGTCCCCAAGCACGGACAATATATCGCCAAAAATAAACCCCCTTTAGCTGCACCGCACTGCTTTGAAGAGTTCCTGCCAACAGGGCAGCGCTATCAACCCATTATTATGACCAGATTACGACGAGACAAAAACACATTATAAATGACATGATTGTCAAACTATTTTGAATACTCATATCGTACAACAAGTTAACAGCAAACACATCCAGCTCTCTATTTTAACATTATATCTCTTTATGAAGGTGAAAAATCTCTACCTGCTTATATCATAAACCTAAAAGTGTACCTTTCTGAAAGTTTTCATGTTCACGCAAGATGATTTCAGTTTTCATGTTCACCCTTGTGAACTCCCTTAAACTTTGAGGGTCTTTGCAGCACTCATAAGGCATAGACCTTATGCAAATAGGCTATGGTATTCAACATTAAACCACACCAGTGCTTGCAAGAAGATGAAGATGATAGCATGAAAGGAGACGAGGCCGTTTACATCAACTAGCAACCAACTGTCGCTCAGCCACAACTCGCATTACTTTGCAACACCAAAGTTCTGCCCCAATACCCACCCCGCTCGTTCGGGTGAAGGGTGAAGGCTCGCGGCTCGCTGAGGGCACCGTCGGAAGGCCTCCGCAGGAGTAGGTGCACATCGACGGGCACGTCGGCCATGACGGGATCCCGGTAACGGGGCGTCCTGAAGCAGATGGCCACCTGCTTGTGCACCCCGTTGGGCAGCAGCTCTGCCCGCTCCTTCCAGACTGTCTGGCCATCCCGCTCCTCCTCAAACCACACTTCAATGTCGTCTGCGCACAGGGGGAAACCGAAGACGCTGGAACTCTCCCATACACACGAAGAAATAAATTGTGGCGTTTTACATACCCAAACTGTGATCACATGCCAAGTGATGCCAGCAAGCAAAATAAGTGTCTCACGCTTGCCGTCGAGGCTATGAGCAGCACTGACATACGTTCCCAGGTTTGAACACACAGATATGCTTAATAGAGTGGAAGGGAGAATAACCACCCCTTCAGTTCAATTGATGAAGCATAGGATGTGTTATTGAAAGGTTCCTGCTTTGGTCCTTGCTGGCAACATGTCCTTTCACCTACTTTAATTTATTGGCAATTGTGCTGTAACTGCTCCAAACAACGCCTTCTGTTCTTTGCTTGACTGTTTATTGCTTGTCATTGATGTTGTTGTGACAGACTACGGATGAAGTTGCATCATCCATAGTGCGCTCTTACAATCAAGTAAACAGGCATTTTTTTAATTCTGCCCCCATCGAAATGCTGCTGCCACCATGGCTAGGAATCAAACCCATGCCCTCATGCTCAGCAGCCCGCCCAACAGCTCAGCCACTAAGCCACCTTGGCAGTTGTGCAAGCATGCAGCATCACCTTCCCACATTAATCGCATTGTGTGAAACAAAAATCCATCTAGATCAAAACAGAGGACCTCGCAGCCTCTCGTCACACAACCTTCAGCTAAGTGAACGTAACTGGTCCTAAACTATTAGCAGGCTTTCATGCTTTCACGGACCTTTTGTTATGTACAAGAAACCTGTACACCCCAAAAGCAATACTATATACATGACATCCCCCACATGCACATGTACATTCAATCTTTCCATTCAACAGATGGTGTACAAAAGTCACAAATGGCAACTGTCTTTAAAGTGCTTTTTTCAGCTAACAATATATTATGGCAAAACCAGATAGCATGAACGAAGAAATGTTACATTCGCTTTATTATACTATATATTTTCTGCACCGAGGTGAATATGCGTGAGATCAACACGGTACGTACACTTACCTTTCGCAACCTTGTCACACAGCAGGATCATCTCCAGGCCACCAGACATGGGAGCGCATGTGTGACTGAGTTTTGTGATCGTTAGGTCAGACATAGCCTCTGCAAGAGAAAAATTTGAAGGAAACGACGAAAAGTTCAGTTAGCAAACAAACTCAGACAGCCATTAAAGTCATCGCTCTTCGCTTTCTTTGTCATTTTTCTTCCTCATTTTCCTTTTCCTTAGTGCAGCGTAGCAAACCGGATGCCCCTATTTCTGGTTAACCTTCCTGCATTTCCTCATTTTATTCCGTCTCTCTCTCTTTAACATCATTCTAACCAACTTGCCCCCGGGAACCATTAGCAACTACCGTTGGACAAACAAAAATTTGTCAAGTAATTAACCACAGTTCTGTCAAAGAATTGACTGCTTTTGATAAGTACAAAATGAAGCAACATTTCCTCGAAACACACATAGCACCAACATAAGCTTCTAAATGCAAAAATGTCAGGAGATTCCAAGCACACCTGCGCTGAGAAAGTTTTTGAATGAATTGTGCAAGTGCGTATTGCAAGCTTTCCACCCACAACCACAGCACTCCCAAAGACAGAGACTGACTTCTTTTAAAGAATGTGCTGTTAGCCGAACAACAACACATAAAAGAAGCTGCCCATCTTACAAATAAGAAGCACCCATTTTTGCTACCATTCACCAAAGCCTGCACTCAGTCGAACGCAACTTGAGAAGCCCTGTGTAGATGACCAAAGCACAGCTGGTGGTGTCTCTACGACTAAAAAAAATTTCAAAAATTTCCATTCTCCAAAAGCGGGCTGTCACCGGTTGTGCGGCTCATGACATTAGTCTGAAGTGCTCCCCCATTGTTGTTTGCGTGCATTTGGCTTTGAGGAAGTAATGCCGCAGAAAGTTGTACCCACTATAAACACACTGCAAGTACACCACCTGCGAAAAAGATGCGAGAAATTTTGATGCGGGACGAAATCTTGTTGCTTGGACAAAGCTTGGTATCTCTGCCCACTGTGTTAAACTTCTAAGGCTAGCTTCCCAAGCCATTCTTTTTCCTTCCTTCTCACACATGATGCCAAGTAAAGGGCACCCCTCCATGGACACCTGCTGGCAAATTGATAACAGCAACGTGAAAGAATTTCGACATTGGCTATCATCCCAAACACGGCCCCTCTTGTCACTCACGAGAGGATGTCCCAGGGCACTTTATCTTGCATTAAGGAAGTGATGATGTTTTTTGACACAAGAAAGTGAAGGTGCTTTTCGAAAAGAAAAACCACACACGCCAACGGGAACAGGTGCAATATAAATATGTCGCATCAATATATGGATCAGTGTGAATGCAGTTGAACAAGCTTGAATATGTGCTCATGAACCTTTAAAGTGGGACTGTAGAGAATAGAACAACTTAATTAAAAACAGGCAAACAGGGAAGGTGTCATACACATTTCTTTAAATACTAGTTAGTTTACAGATATTAATGAAACCGCTGCAAGGTTAGGCACCTCACATGGGACGCCTTTTTGTGACACAAAACAGAAAAGCAGTGAATAATAGCTCTATGAGATGGCGCTTCCATGTCAGACATCCGTGATGCATGACGGGTTTGCAAATGACGTTCCCAAGCAAACATAAACTTTTATAAATAATCTGTGTTGTATATAGCAGTTCATGGGTATTTAACTTCATCAAATATACATGAACGAAATTAGTAAAACAATGAAATTTCACTAGTATTTTCCCTAGTCGATCAAAAATGAATTTTTTTTTTTCGTTTTCTTGTATGCTAAGGAGCAAAATAAGTTCGAAACAAATTGACCAGAAATTTCCTTCTCAAGTCTGACGAAGTTGAATGCAGCAAACATTGTACTGCACGAACTGACCAGCAACACTGCACTTTGGAATTTGAGCGACCGTTTCGGCAACTCTGCTCTTGCCGAATGCACCTTCATCCGTAACTTGCCTGAATATGCCCACACGACCTTTATTCCCCCCCTCCCAGCATCCTTCCACAATTCGCAGACATTATCCAGTATAATGGAAGATATACAAACATTTGCAACCTTGCTCAAATCCAAATTCTTTTACTTTAGGGACACTTACAGACAGGTATCCACATGCTGGACCAGTATTAGGAACTGTACCTGGTACAGTTCTTAATACAGATGCTGTACCTGGTATCATGTTTATACAAAAATTTACGAATGAGTATGCATGTCTTCAGGGACAGGCCAAAATATTTTGCTCGTGTCAGGACTTGTACGAATCTTGACATATCTATGCATATATCGCACTAATCGAACTCTGTACGAAAATTTACGGACAGGTACACGCATCTAGCATTAGCGCAGATGTCATACAAAATTTTACGACGTATACATATTTACAGACGTAATTGCATATACCACTTACAACATAAAAATCCGTATAAGAATTTATGAACAGGATTGCAAATTTTTTTATTACCATCAGGATCTGTATAAGAACTGACAGATAACGGTGTGTGTCTTTACGTATATGCATGCACATCTTGCGCCAATGTCAGAATCAGCCCGTCTATTCTTGTGGTTACATTTTCGCAAGACCACACAGTGTTATCAACATAGGAAAACCTATGGCTCAAGCTTTGATTTGCACACTGCTTTGATTTGCAAGGAGGATGTTGCAACAATCAGTGACCAGAAGGCGAGGCACTCACTGCGGTCGTAAATGATGTCCGAGACGACGGGGTGAAGGGGAACGGTGAACTTCCCCGGCTGCGAGCCTTCGAGGAACACTTGGAAGCACAGGCGCACGGCGTTGAGGTCAATGCTGGCCGCCTGGTCCTTATGAGCAAAGCCATCTGCAATGCAGGAGCTACGTAAGCATTTTGACAATAGGAGCAACACCACTCGAAAGAATAGGCCTCGTGTATTTAGAAAATGTTTCATGCCAAAACCGTTTGTCATAGAAAGTACCGGCCAACGGTGATGCGAAGGCCATCTTTGAGCTCATTGAGATGACGCCCTTTACAGGGGTCCTGCAGCCCTTTTCAAATATTTTTTTTTTTCAGCATCACTGTGAACATGCGAGCCAAATATTATCACGCTCAGCATAGCAGGAAATTCGTAACTTCTCATCAAGAACAGCAAGGATCCCCTGCTCTCTCTCACTGCCACCTCCAAATACACAGCCAGCAGTCCTGGCAGGCAAAGCGATTCCTTGATCAAGAGAGCATTCTCAGTAACGTCATTAATGCAAATAACTGCCAAATTATGTTAATTTGTACTACTACCTACAACTCGGGGCTTCAATACTTTGCTGCTCTTTCACCATGCATTTAAAAATTTCACTAAAATGCGCTAACATTCATAAATTCTTAAAAGGCCTTCATGCATAACCACGTAGGGCACGTAAGGCTCCACATACAATTAATGTTATGCCTACTTACTTCGAAACGGATCTACTCGAATGTTTTCTCGTTGTAGCAAGTTCTGCTCAACATCTCGCCTCTTGACGCACTGGATGCCAAGGCTTGTAAAGCTGCAAGCCAACAGAAGAGCACAGCTTGAACTCCTATAGATGTGAACACAAGCTGTTAAATGTCAAGCGAGAATACATACGATTGTGTTTAATACCACTTACACCACATTATTTCAATTATCTTTCAGCACTTTACAACTGCCTCCGATAACCTTCGCCTACAATAATCTAATTTGGTAAATCCATATACCAGCTTATTCCGATTCATGCAGTTTACCTTCATTTACATTTACCTCATCTAATCTTTTTTTATACATCACAACTACGCCTCCATTACTATAGCTAATATTGCATTATAATGTTCATTGGCACTAGAGTACAAATAAACTATAGCTCAGACTGGCTGTGCTCCTGCACATACAGCTTTTACCATTCCTACACTCCAAACAATAACGCTTTCGACAACAAAAAAATTCCAACTCACGTGCATGTCATGTCTGGCTTGAGGTGCTGTGTGCAGATCCCGTTTTTGCAGCCTTCTTTGCCAACAAGGTTGTGTGGATGTACCCGATATGGCTGGTCCTTTGTGACGCACGAGACCACGACCACTGCTGGCTTTTGCACGCCCATCACCTGTGAGAGCAGGGTGGGACGCAAAACAAACGTCAACAAGTGACATTACATTTTCAGTTTGAAGTTTGCAACGCTAAGCACCCGCCGGCAAATTCTGAAGGCAACCCAGGAAAAACTAACACATCCAATTGCAAACAGAGAAAAATGTTAGCTTTGATCACAGAGCTATGGCACACCTGCTTTTCACTCGAGAAAGGCAGTCGTGCGAGCTGGTTTTCACTCCAATAGTAAGTACAGTATTTATTCAAATTTAGGCCGATAGTTTTTTAAAAATTTCGCATCAAACTCCAGGATCGGCTTAGATTAGAGAATTTTGAAAAACGCGCCATTTTTCATTGAGAAAAGTGATGCACAACTACCACCACCTAGACGGTATTACAGCCGTTAGTAGCCGAGCCCACACCTGCCTCAAGTACACACAAGGCTGCCATTTTTATCAATGTGGCGAGTGTTGGGGTGAGCTGTTTGTCATTGCGAGTCACGCTTCGAGTGTTTTGTGCATGGCATAGCTCAATGGCGCCAAACAGGTAGGGTCATTATAGCGCCGCTTATAAAACGAAAGTTTTCCCAGTCATGTTGTCGTCGTCCAACGTTCAAGCCAGGCAGAACTTTGGAGTGGACGAAAAAAATTTGCGTCACTGGAGGGGCTGCAGCGTGGGACAACACCCCAGGAACTTTGAGCGCAAAGTGCGGCATATCCAGTGTGCTTGATGGCACCGAAGATTGCGCACTGTTTGAAGACTGCGACAAAGGAGTCAGCGACGAAAGATGCAGCGACAACCATTCGAAATGAGCGCGGCATCTTTATGATGCAAAGAACAAGAAGCAGCGTGAAAAAAATTATGGCAAAAAACACACACAACAGAACTAGCGGCTGTACGTTTTATTAGTTTCTGGCATCAACTGCTTTGTTTCATCTTCATGTTCAATAAATGTTATCTCTTAGTGAACGCTGTCTTTGTTGTTTTGTTCAGCCTACAATCGAGCTTGTCCTTGTATAGTTACATGCTCACCAACTTGTTAATCACCAACTTGTTCAGTCATCGTAAAAAGGCTCAATGTGCACACCTTGATGGTGGGGTACGTCTTGTTCTCGGCGGTGCTGCTGACTCCGACGAGGGTTCCCGGGTATCGGCCCTCACACTGGTACCGAAACCGCAGCGCTCGCGACGCGGGCTGCTCCAGGATGACCACGTGCGGCTGCTGCTGTGGTTGGGCCACGGGCAGCCGCGACTGTTGGTCCAGGGTCACGTAACTCGGCTCGGCCGCCATGTGCCGCTCTATCACCTCCGCTACGTGGAGACGAAAAAACGACAGTGTCAAGACTCCGTGCCACGGAGTGGCTAGAGCCTATGATGACGTTCAAACAAGTAAAAAGCCCTTCGACCCCATCAATTTCTCCTGCAAGTCATACTAGTTAAAGACGTGACCTTTATTACTTCATATTAAAAAGGTACTGACCCAACATTATTCATAATTTGTCTTGCGTTACATGAAGGTGCGGGATCTCAAAATCATATAAAAATAGTCCAAAGCCCCTGAAGCTCTGTAAGCATTTCAATTCCGCAGCACTCCTATAGCAAGCTTCAGTTTCATTTTGTGAAGGTTATGTACTGCATCCCTGTGTTATTACACAACCACGCAAATCGAACAGACGATTGGCTAGGGAAAGCATAAAGGATATCGATCTTGTTTAACTGTAGTGTACTAATTGTGACTTAAGTTGAAATGAAATGGACAAAATATCACCAATTTCTTCAGTGTGATCTCAACCAACAACCTTTGGATTATGTGTGCAATGCTCTACCAATTGAGCTATGGTGCTAGGCGCTTTTGCCTGTCCACTTTGTTGGCTAGGCTACCACTCCCAGAGATTACACATATGTACGTACATACGTACACATACATAAACCAAATGAATGGGGAATCAAACACCTACCATCGCAGCTCTTCGATGGTTATGGGTTCAGAGCCACCAATGGAAGGGGCGATTATTCACACACTTCAGATCTTGTCACAGTTCATGCACTAAAGTTAAGCACAATTAGCATCCTCCATGCTTTTGCTGACATTACTGTCATTTAATTCATTTCGTTGTGCCTAAAATGTAAAGAAAAAAAGCCCAATGGAAAAAGAATTCCCTTCTGAGTCACAACTGATGATGTCATAATTGATGCCTGTGCTAAAGGAAGACTTATGTCATGACACCAGCCTGCCAGTAGCTGCCATCAACTGACGCTATTAGTTGGGCAACGAAACCAATGACAGCAATGTACCACATATGACAAATAAATGTGAAAAGTTATAACAGACACGTATCAGTGAGAGGCCTTGGTTGATGAATAAGCGCAGAGCGAAATTGGTTTAATATAATGTGTACGCACAGTACAACATTTTGGAGGAAATACGAATTGAGACATCCATGGCACCATTCTCTTGTTGATTTGTCTACAATCTACGTATGTACCTCTCGGTTGTTTAATAAGGTCCGCCTCAGTGGAACAGTGCCCAGGGTGCTCGGCTGCTAGCCCCAAGGACGCAGGTTCGATAGCAATTGAGGCGGTCGAATTTCGATGGAGGCAAAATGGTAGAGGCCCATGTACTATGCGGTGTCGGCGCACGTTAAAGAATTCCAGATGGCCGAATTTTCAGGAGCCTTCCACTACAGCGTCCCACATAATCATGTCGTGATTTTGGTACATGAAACCCCATATATTTTTATTGCTTAATAAATATTCAGAGGTACAACGATAACTTTGCATTACATTTTCAATGATGCACCGCTGCCTGTCAAATGTGATGGTCAGTAAATGCTTTCAGGTCCAATTTCGAAGCTTTTAGACCACTGCCCAGACATCATTGTCTTCCGATGTTGCAAATAAAGCTGAACAACAGAAATCTCAACAATGATGATAACAGTATGTTATTCAGGCTTAATACAAGGTGTGTAAGATGTGTTTACCATTTAGTATCAATTACGAGTCTAACCTGAAGAATACAGACAGACAGACAAGAGACTTTATTAAGGCCCTGAGGAGCCAGCCAGTGCAGTCCTACAAAGGACCCCTGGCTTGCTGTTGGCTAATCGCCTACTGAAGCCGGGAGGCCATGCCTTTCTGCTTTCTCATGAGCGTTCTGGACTGCCGTGGACTGGTATTCCAGTTTTATATTTAAAAATGAAGCATTCCAATTTTACGTCTTATACAGACGAGCACTTCCCACAGAAGGCAGAACTCTCGCAGCCTACCTTTACTGAATGCACTAGTGAACTACGAAATGTCCATAACATTAACATTAATAACCAGGAAAGGCAAGAGACAGCATACAATACAAAAAGTGTGTCAACTCCTCAGAACTAATGTGGAAATATTACATGAGCACACAAGGTAGAAGGAAGCACTTGACAGGATGATGTTGTACCAACTGGCCCAGCATTCCACTTTATTGACCCTCGGAACTACATAAGCACTACCTGGACAAAACAGCAGCGCAAGGGCATGCAAACCAGTAACAGTCACTCGTTTGGGAGTCCAAAAGCATCTTAAAGAGTGTGTTGGAGGAAAGCATGTCAGCCTATTACATTCAGTTAGGATGATACCTGGGTCCCCATGGCGCTCTGCTGATTGCGATGAGGCCCGATCCTGATGAAATTGTTCAACAGCGATTTCCTCCTTCCTGATACTTGCATGAAGAAGACTATCATGCTCAAAAAACTTGATCCAGATCAGATCCAGATCTGATCTGATCACAATCAATAGTGACTGCTTGACACTGGTGTAGGCTCAAGTTGCCATTAGGTTATAGCGTAAACAGCCATTGCACCGGTCTACATTAGCAACCAGTTAGCCACCGCTTGGAATCGCTCCGACGTTTATGTTAACAACTATCGTGGTGTTATTAGGCAAAAGCTCTGCATCTGTCACCTGGTTATTTAACGCTGATGCAAAGTAAAAGAGCACCACGTTATGGTTAGTAAGCAGCATGCCTTACCTATGTCATCTAGGCTGACGTCTGTTTGCATGTTAGTGAATGGGCTGGCCTCAACTCATGCAAGAGGAGGAAGTGAAGAAGGGTTGGCACTCTGAGCCCAGGTCACAGTACGAACCTTGGGTGCATCAAGACCTTTAGGAATAGGGGTAGGGTGTTAAGAGAGTGAAAGGAGGTGAAAGAGAGAGAGAAAGCAAGAAAGAGAGTGAAATGTGTATTACTTGGCAGTCAGCCCATTCGGCAATCGCACCAGCCAAACAAGCCCCCAAATCACAGCATCATACCAATGTGCTACAAACATTGGTCAAGCTCAGGAAAGTTATGGGTCACTGCACAGCCAATTGACAATCAGCACTGTCAAGACTGTGACCAACAAGCCATTGCCATTTCGAAGCTCTTCAGCGCTCCCTGGTTTTCACAGGTTCCTTTTGAACATTCTTTTCCTCCCACTATCTCTTACTGAAAAGCTTACTGGCAACTCTGCATAGCATCAACTAAACTGTATTCAATTTTACGTTGTCACTAAAAAGTTTTCTAGTAAGCTTCAATACATTACTGACTCCGTGACAATCTACAAAGCAATACTAAACCTCTGGTGTTAACGTTTACATAGAGTACTGTATTTCATTAAGCTTTTACAACATTCTATTACATTACGAGTACGTTTCAAGGTAACTTTCTAAAGGTTATGACAGTTTTTTTTTCTCTCATTTTAAAACACTGCAGTACTTTTGCAACAAAAAATTATATCCAGTTAGAAAATGAACTTACACAGGAAATGGATAAGACAGGAAAGCAGCTAGTTGTTTCTGTCTCCTGAACTTCCAGTGTAGGTACATTTTTTGGCTGGAGATAATTTTTTTAATGCAATGCACTAACCAGGCCAACAACAAGTGTTATCAGAACGTATCCTTGCGAGTTGAAGAAAAATGAACTAAAATACGGACCATCGTTTACCGTCACGCTATAATCCTTCAGAGCACTGATTACGGGACACGGATGAATTAAGGGCCACCAGTTAACGGGACTCACGTGCAACCAGTCCTCGTTGCTGATTGGCTGTGGAGATCCGTAGCTGTTGCTGTGTTGCAAAAACGGCGGCTATTCAAGCGTAGATAATGCAAACTAAGGTGTTCCTACAGCACCGCTCCCGTGCGGCAGCATATGTTGTCTGCCTCGTATATTCCACATTGAAGTTTTCTCGAACAACGGTCCGATGGTAGATTCCGGTTGTACAGTATATATATTCTGGCCGGTGCATGCTATGACACCCTGTGCAGAACGGCGGGTTTGTCTTAAAGCTGGTCGGCCAAGCGGCATCCGGTTAACTGGTGCGAAAAGAAGTGTGAACGTAACCACGAAAACACCCAGCTACATATTACCGTTTCATAGATAAGCGCGAGTAAACACCGATTACAAGTTCACACACCGGTCCTCCTTTGTAATGCAAAACAAGACAGTTTTAACAAGAGCCAAACGACGTTCGGATGCCTTTTCTTGTTCAATTGTATAAGTCGCGTCGACATACACGGGTTTCCAAAAAACTAGAGAGGCGCCAATTCGCAAAACCACGACTCTGAACGGTCTAGGCTCGCTGTCGATATTTAAGCCGCGAGAGAAGAAAAAAAAAAGTAAGAGTTTTGCAATGAACAAACGCCGTTGTACCAAGAAACCGGGAGTACAATTGGTGGATGCCAGCATTTGCATTCGCTTTCAGCGAGACCAACGCCGAACTCTGACGACGAAGACACAGCCAGCAACATCGTGCCGACTCCACACGGTGTCAAGGAACTTCTCAAGGCAACAACGCAGTTTATCGGCGACGTCCGCGATCTCGAACTAAAGAAACAATCCCTTCACCTATGCGCGCGACAAGTCGCTATCACACGCGCTAAACACCGCCTTATCTTTCACGCTTCGATTCGGCAATCCGGGTTGCCCAAGAAAAGTAACGCTTATCTGCCGCTATCCCGATATAAGCGGCATGTATTACTAGGCCTAGGAGATCTCTTTCGGGAGAGAAACTTGTGGACACGTTCGCTGGCCAGTCTAAAGAAGAAGCTTACCCTTGGATAGTCCGAGTCAGCGATCAAGCCTATCCGCCGCAGAGAGATTCCGTGACCGGATGGCGCATTCAGGCGCTCGTTATGACGCGCTTCGGCTGGCTCCGGGCCGAAAACACGTCTAGTAGAAACGCGTCTATCAAACTCGATCACGTAACACTGCAGCAAACCGCCATCGTTCGGTTCACTCGAGGCGCCGCCGAGGACAACTTTTCACTGAATGACTCACGATAATCGCCAAGTAATAAACAATACAAAACGCGACGGATAGTATCGGACAATCCGTCGCCGCGAGTTTTCCAGGAAAACACGTCGCTAGCTTGTCGCCCATTGGTCGAGTGGGTATCATAGACGTTTAAATGTCTGCTTAGTTGAAGACTTTTGGCTTTTATTGCGTTCAAAACTAAAACATCTGCTGTTTTCAATATGTGTAACTAACTGTTTGTTGCGCCATCCAGTATTATTAAATAACACTGTTTTTTTAGTATTTTGACAAATAATTTGTAAGTCATACTTTTGTGCGTTTGTTTAGGTAACGCTACAACCGTTTTATTTAAAAATTATGGGGATAATGTTTTAAGCATTGTGATTTTCACGCTAAGTTTACGTTTAGTCTTTGTAGGCTAGGCCACCATGCGGTTGAATTGCGAAGCCATGTCTCGTACACGCGCATTTTGTGCAAGTTCACGGCCTTGACAACCTCGGCAAGCAAGTGCAAAAGAAAAACGTAATCATCCGTTCACTGGCGAAAAACGGCTGGGTGCCTTTCAAACGCCGTTCTGCGCGGATCGTCAATGTGAAGTTGGTAACGTTACCAGGCAACAGCGTTTCAAACGTGGGCGCCGCCATTTTTGATCACCTCCGAAACTGGAAGTGCGCGACTTCTCACTTGACGTCAATGAAATTCACGTTTTGATCCACGACGCCCGCTCACCCTCGCCGCACCGATGCCACTTCCTTGGGTTTTTTCGCGTTCGGAAGAGCGACACAAGAGTGAAGCAGCGAGTCGTTTACCTGGCTGGCAATGAAGCACGTCTCGTACGCGCAGACTGGGGATTTCCCCTCGTGTAAATGGAGACGAGGAATAAATTATTAGGCCGCGTTTAAAAATAGCCAGCAAGTGTCTAAATCTTGACACCGAGCAGCGTCATCCGCATGCGCACGCCAGCGTCACCGAATGAATAAAAACAGAGTTGCGCTTCGGAAAGGACGATCGGCATCTAATTAGAAACGCTGGGAAATCCGGCACGCAAGCTGTAGCTACTCGCTAGCTTTATTAATTTGTTTATTAATTTACCAATCTATTATGTTCACGATCCCTTCTCGTCCTACGAGAACACTCGTTCACGATGTTTTTCACTCGTAAGGAGAATTGCGATTGTCTTGGATATTCGAGCGCAGCGATTAAATGGAATTTAGTTCCAAATAGATGTGCATTATCTGCAGCGATATGCGAGCAGGAGAGTAATGCCATCTTTGACTGGTCGTTATTGGCAACGCTCCGAAACGACCAAAGATGGCATAGCAGCCGACACGTATATATTAACATATCGGCGTACGCGGTCGAAGGGTTAAGAAGAAACCCGCAACCATAGCTGGCTAACGAATCAACATCGGCGATTGACCGATACTGATGTGTTGCTGCCACGACCTGCTCTACAAACTTGGTTGCTGTACGGGGGCGGGTCCTCCGAGATAGCGCCAGCGTCGGAACGGCAGTGCGACCACCTTTGTGGTTTCCGCGTAGGCACTCGACCGCACTCTATCCTTACACACGGGAGCGTCATGCACACAGCCCCTCGTTTCAACAGAACTGTCAAGCCACCGCACCAGAGTAAATTTGTGCCACCATGGACCACAAACATGGCGGCTGACGCCGCTAGTGCCCCCAAGCGGATGACGTCACTTGCAAGCGTTCAGTCTCGTGAGAGTGGCTCCTATATTCATTTCCTGTTTTTTTTCCCTCCTCCTTAAAGAGTAAGCAAGCGCCGTACCCCTCCAAGCAGCGGTTGCCAGCTTGCTTTCTCCCTCTTTTACCTGCATCCTTAAGCATCTGTGCAATCAAATAAATAGATAAATACACCCACCCAACTATTATGGCCAAAGCAATGGCGTAACAGCCATTCCATCTATCGGCATAGGTATTGGGGCAGGCAAAACACACTATCGGTGCAGGGTCCAACGCGTACATGCTTACCGTACAGCACCATGGAAATTCTAAGTGCTAAAAAGCAAAGCTGTCGGCAGGGGGTCAGCCTTTGTGCAGAAGCTCGTAGTAACTAGCATCTTTGTAGAGTTGGGCAAAACACTGATAAAAACATCTATGCCAAACTTACCCATTATTAGCAGAACCAGGTGAAAGTGAGGTTATAATGAATGCAAGGCAAAAAGGTTTGTATAAAAACAATATGATTGTTTATTGCAAAATCCATGTAATCGTACAAACCACGTAGCCCTGTTAATGGTGTCAGTGCAGAACGAAAATTGCTGGGTGCCGTCAACAGATTGTTCGTAAACTGACGTCTCGTAGTGCATTGACCCTGAAATACTTTCTCTACATTACGCACATGTGCACTGGAAGCCAGCAAGAGAAAAAGTTTATAAATACCTAACATCTGCCAGTTATATGTGCTTTGTGTCGTAATCTTCCCTATGGATCATTATGACACACTATAATATACCACGTGAAAGAAACTTGGCACCATCTCAGGAATCTCCAATCAATATTTCTAACTACACATGCATGGCATATGAATTAAGTAGACCAGGATCTGGAATGAGTTAGGTCATTAAATTACAAAAAGTAAATAGAAGGCATCACAAATACAACAAGCCTTCTAAAAAAGCAAGAAGGAAGAACAAAAAATATCTTTGTAAAGCATTTATCAAACTTAGTTATTTCCTTGAATAGCAATCCCAATGAGGTGCAGGTGATTTAATCCCACAAAACTGGACCCGTGACACACTTTCTAGAATCTCACAAATATAGTTTCAAAATATATTGACGAATACGATTCCAGAAACAGGACTGGACAAAGTTGATAACCCAAAGACTGCAAAATAAAAGCAATTATAACCCACTATGTTACAACAAAAATCCAAAGCAGCAAAAACATCTTTCGCTGCTTTTACAATCATTATCACAACTATGAAAAGAAGAAACGAATACTTCTAGATGTACGGTAATGACCTCGACAAATCATATATCTCGCAACAGTAAGCATACAAAATGGTTAAATTCCATAAATTGCTGGCTCAAAAAGAAAGAAGAGTGAGGCCAGTCACACAATTCAAAGCTGCACATGCTCTTGGTGACATAGTCTTTAACGGCTGTCGATGGCAGACAAGCTCAAAGAAAGCAATTTCTTGCTAATCTAACATCAACGTCCATTGTTGCAAAGGATGCCATCCATCTTTCACTACTTTTCGATGGCGTGCGAGTACCAGTGGCACGTGCGGTGTTCAAATTTGTCCCAAGGACAACCCACGACACATAAATGCATACATCATAAATCTTCCAGAATGAAATCTCAAAGCTTACACTGAGTAGGTAAACAGGAGAAATAAAACCATTCATGCAAATCTGCCTGTGCTATGAATAGCTGATTAGTTTCAGCTTCCTCAAAAATGTATTACATTTCACGGAATAACAAAAAGATGCTATTTACAGAATAACATTTCTGCTGTTCCATAAATAACAACCTAAGCTATGCGAATGGCTGCAATGGCAGTGCCATCTGGTGACATTGGTTTCAACGAAAACATACATAATTATTATTGCAAAACAGGCTCTGCTGATGTAAAGGCGTCAACGATAGCCCGATAATAAAACTGCAACGACTACTTTCTTTAGAAAATAATGTCGGCAGAAGACAACACATTTACGACACTTTCAACACGAACAAATCACCACGAGGTGTCACCACCAGCACATTAATGCCATTCACATCTCCGGTGTTTCGTAATTGTGAAAACTGCGATAATGTAGTCGCACAAACAGCAACCTAAAACTGATGTTTTGAAGTACAAAAGTTGTCAACTGGTGCTCTGCTACGTGCATTATGACCATCATATGACACACAATTCATTTTGACCATACACGGCAATACGCGACAGGTTGAAATTGTATTAAATCACCATTGCCTGCAGTAAAATGACAAGGTATTGGCCTGTCATGCCGTGTATGCAACTTTGCGTATACACGGCGATATGCCACAGATTCAAATTATATAAATCACCACCGCCTGCAGTAAAATGACAAGGTGTGCCTGTCCCACATAAAACCTGTGATCTGGTCTCAATCAAGTCTTTTCAATAAAGGCAACACGCCAGGAGAGGGAGCCTTCGACATAAATCGCCCAAACGATACACTACTCAACCTACTTCCCTGCCAACACTTGATCAGTTCGCTATTATAAGTGATAGCTTGACGAAGGGACAATCAGTGGGAGATGGCGAAAACACCACCACCAAGGGTCGTTCGGGAAAAGTGCCGTCAATGAGCTGCGACCGAATGCTGAGGTCTTGTTTGTGCAGACGTGGTCAAAGCTGGGCTCCTGAAGAAGACTGCCGTTGAGCAAGTTGCAGAAGAACCCACGCCATCTCTGCTGTGGACAGTGGCACAACCGCATTTCACAGATGAGCTCACCTCAAAACGCAAAACTTCAGTAAAGAGGTTGAACGTAGTTTGCAGGGAAGAGACCAACTTTTCCATTACACTTGCCACGCCACCAGCCCTCGTCAATCTGAAAGAAGAACCAGCAAAAAAAAAATATTGGCCACATATTTCAATAAAGGCACTGTTCTAGAGAGAAATGCATGAATATTTGTTAGTTGACATTGTTGCAGAAGTGGATAACAGGCAGTTAACATTAGGCAGTGCTGCCATTACGCAAGCTTTGTAATGTTCAACAATAATTAATATTCTAGTATACACTCCGAGATGATAATAGTTTCATACAATAGTTTGCATGTCCTACATTACATTTACATTACTGTTTTGTTTATAACTCAAGAAATGCTTCTTAAATGCCAAATAAAAAGCGCCTTCTCAAACACTTCTAAACTTTCCACAATTGTACTACTCAAGCCTCATCATAACAAAGTTGCACCTTAAACGAAAATAAGTTCTTTATATCCAAAATTCGTTATTAATATATATATTCCTAGCACTACGTCTAATACAAGAATACTACTCTTCACTTACTTCGTTACACCCAATATTTCGTTATATCTGGGTTCGTTATATTGAGGTTTGTGTGTATAGGTGTTAACATAGCATGCACTAAATAATGATCCAGTGGCCACACACTCGGTTTCGAACTTGAAGCATGCCTCTGTTTCAGAGTGGGTTGTTCATCTCGATTAATTCTAACTATGTGAAGCTTTCATTCAAAATAGGTAATTCCTCTTATTTGCAGCCAAAGCAGTGGGTAGCTTCGTAGAATCCACCTAGGACTGGTTAAAGTAAACATGCACCTCAGAAACACCTAACAAAGCACGCAAGAAAATAGCTATCACAGCAGCCTTTAACTGTGCCGAAAGCAGCAAGTTATTTTTTCAAAGACTCTAATTGTATTTTCTTATGTTTCAACACTTTAATTACACGTGCTTAATTTACTTGGCGGCGGCTGCTCGCTTTTCTTACTTGCTGCTCGCATAAAAACAGATACAGCTTAGTTTTGACTGCAACCACTCACCGTTTCAATGTCTGTGATGATATCATCGGGGTCGAAGGATATCTCGTCGTAGTCAGCTGCATTAGAGTAAAGATTTATCAAGCTCCTATACATACATTATACTTACGAAATTGGAAAAATACTCACAGAGTACAATTAACAAAACTAGCATTATATCTCTAGCCGAGTGCTTGCTTGTAGTTGGCATGTTCTTTGTGACAATGTAACGATGTACAACGTGCTCTAAGTACAGCTGTAACATTAAAAGTAATCGTGAAGCTTACCTTTACAAGCAGTCAGTATAACAATGGTAAAAGCATAAGAAATGCTGATGAAAGGCTTAAGCTCATCAACAGTAAACATAACCAGCTGACATATAAAAAACAGGAATGTGACCAGTCCTTTCTACGGATAATAGAAAGTTTAGCTGGAATTAAAAACTGCAACACATGACATTAGTAATGAAAAGACAGCATATTTTCTCCGGTACAAACCTTTGCGTTTAGAAATACGACGATGCCATCAATTGCAGCATTTCTTTAATGTTTCTTTTTTACGTGTAACATTATTTGCTGTGACATTGTAATCTACTCATGGCCAACACTTCCAACACACATGGTATCGAAACAATATAAGGTTTTTAGGAACCTAAGCTAAAGGCTACAACTCCCCTGCAAGCAGTCTGAAGCTAAGCGGCACACAGGTTCACAAGGACCCACACCCCGACTCGTTGCATCCCCACAACTTTTCCTTTCGCTTAATTTGTCAGTAGTGCTGCTAAATGCTTTAAGATATACCTGGTGAGGCAGATTTATCAAAAGCAAAAAGGGGGAACTGCTTTACGCCGTAAATGAACTAACCTCATTCAAATTTGCCAAGGGGCAAAACGTAATGCAAAATTTGCTGCAAAGGTGGTCTAATCTGATTCTTGCAAATGCTACCCAAAGTGTGGTTGATAATGAGACCCTAGTAAATCCTTAATCTTTCAAGAGGTGGCTGCTTACCAGCTTGGTAGTCGTACAACGCCACGGCCGACATTTTCTTCTCAGTCGACACTGGCTCCAAATGCTCATAGATCCCTTCTTCCAATGATTCACCTATTGAAAGAAAGAGAAACCCCTTTGGGGTCACTAGACAAAGATGGCTTTCCCAGTAAAAAAAAAAAACTTCCACTCGAACTGCTTTTTTTCTTTGGTTCTGCACAGCTCTCCATGCACAAACATACAACCAAAGCTGTTTCTGTTATGCAACACCACATAGCCAGGGGGGGGAGGGCAGTTGGTGTTAAAGCCTCCAAACCTTACTGAAAATTTTCAATTTTGAATGCATGTATACATGCGCACTAATGCACACTGAAATATGCGTGAAGGGTGGTTGACCCCGTTTCTATCCCCAACACCCACAAAAAAAAAAATTCTGGCTACAAACCTGTCGTGCAGCTCTCTGGTAATCTAATATTTCACAAACGCTAATATGTTTGCTAACAAGTAAAAGATCTCTGTCAATTGTCAACACCGAAAGTTTCTTAATGTCTGTGGCTAAAAGATAGCAACCGAGAATTGTTGCGTTTCAGTTCCGTCCCGAGGTCATTGAACCCGAGGTCATAACCAACCAGTATTTAGAAGTGAGCCAACTATTCTCTTTAATTAATTGGCATCCGACACATTAAATGCTACATAAATTCACCAAACTTACTTGTACTATATCACTTGTTTGCATAGTAAAAATTTGTTGTTCACTATTATGTTTAGATTTATAAAGTGTACTTGTTTATATCATGTTGCTTTACTATATCCACGCTTTCAGTTCTGGCTTGTTTCTATCTGAGGTTGTTTTGCTATCTCAAGTTTTTATTTGCATACATTTCCCTATGACTCATGATGAATTTTATAATGTCTTTTACTGTATTTTGTGCAGTTATCTTTGTTACAACATAAAACGTTTATGGGTATAAATAAATAAATAAAAAAAAATCCCCCATGCAGACTGCTTAACGCTTCTTTCAACAGCTTGCCAAGAAAGTGCCAAACTGCAAAGACATACCAGGTCCGGAATCGGGGCTCGACTCGGACTCCACCGGCGAGTGGTGAATCTGCGGCACAATCTTCTTGGGGGCCTCCTCAACAACTTCTGGCTCCGGCTCTTCCGCTGCAACTCGCGCTGCGCAGGGTGCCGGCGCTTCTTCAACATCTGCAGGCGCCGCAACCACGGATGCGGGAGTTGCGGGTACCGCGGCCGCGGGAGCTGTGTCCTTCACCTGAGGCAGCGGTTCGGTCTCTTGTGTTGGGGAGACATCGGGACTGGCCACCTATTGGCACGAGGAGAAAATGAAAAAAAGAAAAAGAAAGATGAAGTCCCGGATATCATCTCAACTCACGATAGGGGCAGATGCAGAGACTCATTTTGGGGTGATGGAAGTAACACTGGAGAGGGGGCGGGGCTACGACTATCTTGTTTTTGTTAGCACGAAAACCCCATCCAGCATAAATACCGTTAATGTGCGTTCACAGTTGTCCCACTCATATGCCTTAAGTGGTGACAGAAGGTGGACGACCAGCAATGAGAGGAGGGGGATGCTGACACAGGCGCTGGATCCGTCGATGACTCATGGCCACCACTTAAGACAAACATGGTGCTACAACAGTCACGGAGTTTTAGGTATTTAGTGCCCCACTGAGGAGCAATGGTTACAATGCTTGGCTGGTGACCCGAAAGCCGCGAGATGAATCAATTTGCTTGGACATGTTCTGCAATTAATTATGGCTGGCAGAGTTTGGGTATCTCTCTAAAACACAGGCTTTCTCCAAATCAGCTCAGCCGTTGTCTAACGAAAGGGGTATTGATGTTTCCTGAAATACAAGACCAGTTTTACAGGGGAAAATAAAGAGGGCTAAACACAGCACTCTTTTGTTGTTCTTGTTGGCTAACACTTGAACCCACGAATTATGCAAGCCTCAACAAGCCGTATGTTCAATGCTTTCCTGTCTGCACCTTTACAGATCAAGACCACGTTATCCACAATAGGAGTGTTTAGCCACAATAGGAGTGTTTAGGGACAGCTAATGTCGTCCATCATATAAAACAGGAGCTATTTCTCTAGTTCTGCTCCTTTTTCTTCACTTATTAAATCGCAAAAGAAGGAAACTTTCAGCTGCCTTCCAAGTCGAGGGTCCGAGTGCCCACAGTTTCAAATACGGCGTCGACATCGCACACTTTCCCCTAAGAAGTGGCACGTCTCGGCGGATTCTGACAGGTCCGCTTCATAATTTTTTTGATGGTGACAGCAGCAAAGACTCGGAAGGTGATTTCGACTTCTCCGATTTCGGCACAGGCAGCGAAAATGGGTAAAAAATGGATTGGAACATCGACAGGTATCCGTAGATAACTTTTATCTTTACCTTTGAACCAAGTCGTAGCCCCCGCGCTTTGTTCTAAAGATATCTGGCATGTTTTAAGGGTCACAGCTATTATCTGCAGGGTGTCAACACCATTCACCTAAGACACCTTGCTGATTTACTTTTTGTTGATTGATTTGATTTACTTTTTGTTGAGTCATTTTGTTTTTAAAAATTTCAAATTAAGACTTCTTTTCTCACAAAACTGTAATGTTTACTTTAAAATTAGTATCAGTAGAAAGCATACTTCTTGTACTTCAAATTCATGCCACACATTTTAGCATCAATAATTTTGTAAGGCAGCAGAAAAATTTTTTACTATAGTACCCAAAAATGGCTTACTTTCCCGTGAATAGGGAAGTGTTAACCTTCGGCATACTGATCACTTAGTCAGTTCACATGTACTTGCATAAAAAACCTGGAATACGAAAAGGTGAACTAGTTGGTTTTGCTCCTGGTCCTTGGGATCCCTCCCTTTGTGTCCTCGTGTGTGTGCTCTAAAGTTTCAGTATGTAAAAAGCTGGCCTCAGGCTAAAAAGCTTTGCTCAAAAGAAATTTAACACAAGATAAGGCTACCTCCTTAAGAAATATTCGAATATCCTTAATTTTAAAATATTTCCTGAAGAAACATTCCAAATTTAGCAGACTGTCAAGTCCACTGGAACAGTGCTTCACCTGCTTTGTCGGCACGACTAGTTCCCGTGGGATGACGGAGACCCGCGAGTGGTTCTTCCGTGTGCCGGGCCGAATCAGCTCCGACTCGTCGGGCTGGCTTCCGGCACTGTCCGAACGTGGCTTGCGCTCCGAGACCTCCTCGTCTCGGTCCTCAGCCGCCTTGAGCTGCTCCTGGAGCTGGTCGATCCGCTTGTGCTCGTCTCGAAGACGCTTCTGCCTCTCCTCCTCGGCCTTCTTGGCTGCCTCCTTCTCCGCCTGGTCCTTCTGAAGCCTCCGCTTGCGCTCCTCTTCGGCGAGCTTGCGTGCCTCCTCCTCCCCAGCCTTGGCCATGTTCTCGAACCGTGAACGCAGGCTCTTGGCTCGCTCCGAGGTCACCTCTGCACGTGCAATGAAATGAAAAGGACTCTCCAGGCAGTGTTAACTCCCAGAACGAAGCATATATGTATGTATGTATGTATGTATGTATATATGTATAAATCTATATATACACACACACACGCACACACACACACACACACACACACACACTGTATTTACTCGCATAATAGGCGCACTTTTTTTAGGAAATCCAGCTCAGTGTTCAGGTGTGCCTATCACGTGGGGTCAAATTTCAGAAAATTTAGTTTTCAGCTACAGCATAGACCACTGACAATGTATACGTCACCAAAGTCACAAATATCTACACTACAGGTGGAACAACCTCCTTCATAGGCTACACTAGCACGCAGACGGCCCCAGAACAAATGTTACTCCGATACCCCAGAAGCCTCCATTCTACCTCACTCGGCGAGACCGCGGAGCTGGCGTGGCATGCCCGCGGTCATTTCCCTTTCTTTTTACTCGCTTTTGTTCATGTAAGAGCGCATGCTATTGCGACTGTGCAAATACAGTACAGAACTACCGATCATGGCCAAGCTCGGGGTGTGGTTATTATGCCCAAAAAATGAAAAAAATCTGAATTCTCGCGACCAAACTATATATATATCTGTACCATAAAATCCTGAGCAGACACAGCCTCCCCTTCCCCCTTAGATGCAAAATAACCTATCAAGATTTTTAAGGGGGCCTTCACTCAGCTGCAGTTAAAAATTTAGGATGAAGAAAACGAAAAAAGACAACCGCCAGTTTGTAGCACGAAGCCACAAGGAAATCCAGACAGATTTCTTAGAAAGAGAAGCCTCTTAGTTACCCGAAAATTCTTCCTGGTCAGGGGTTCGAACCCAGGACCAACGCCTTTCTGGGGTAGTCGCTCTGCCAGTTGAACTAACCAGGAAGCTAGCAATTGACAGCACGCAGGCAAATTCATTGACAACTAGAAGCACATGGACACATGTACTACAAATGAGTTCTGCGGAAAACTGCAAGCTTGCAGGAGTGTTTATGAATACAACCACCCGTTTTAGCACGTAGCCACAAAGAAATACAGATGGATTTCTCAGAAAGAAAAGCCTCTTAGTTGCCGAAAAATTTGCTATTGGCAGAGCGGCCACTCCGGAAAGGCATTGGTCTTGGGTTCTAACCCCGGAACAAGGCGAATTTTCTGGCAACTAAGAGGCTTTTTGTTCTAAAAAAATCCGTCTGGATTTCTTTGTGGCTTCCTGTTACAAACGGGTGGTTGTCTTCTTTCCGTTTCTTAACCCTTCTGCCACCTTGTAAGTTTCCACGGAACTCATTTGCAAAGTTTAAGATGGAGGCGGAAAAGCCTCTAAGAATAAAGAATGCGTACTCATGCTTCGGATGTAATGTTTCATTGATACACAAGCACTCACTGTTGTTATTCGCTTTCATCGGGAGAATAAAAACAATGAATAAACGAGCGCCTTTAGGACACGGGGACGCAAGTCTGCGCTACGCTCACCAATGTCGGGCCTTGGTTTCTGGTACGCTGGCTTGGGCTTCTCGACCTCGGCGAACGTGTGGGCACACTGCGAGGAAAATGCAAGCAAGTAGCTCGTTGTAGTACGGAAAGTGTTTAGAATACCTAAAGCACTCTCAATCGTAAAGAATGCATAATTCAACGAGTATTTGCCATAAATTCTGTCATTCATAAACTATCGCAGCAAAGCCGTAAATTTGCCCATAACACCTTTGAATATGTATCACTACACTTCTAGTTCACATTTTACTTCAGTCGGACACAAGTCTGTTTCTGGTATTAGACTGCATCGAACCATAAATTCACTCAAACCTCAATATAACGAACATGAATATAACGAAGTATTGGTTATAACGAAGTAAATGAAAAAAATAGGAATAACCTTTAAAAAGGTTAGGAATAACCTTTACAACGAATGTTCAGATATAACAAGCTTATTTTCTTGTACGATGCAAGTTTGTTATCATGAGGTTTGATTGTATAGCCAACAAATGATTGCACCGCTAAAGACGTAGCTCCTCAAGCGAAACGTACACAGCAGCACTTCATTCGACCTGTGAGTGCCTCAATCCATTCTATTAAAATAAGACAGCTGTGAAAATATTTCTTGCCTACCTTGTCCTGTTTGTCCTTCTCTATGCCAAACTTGCCACCGAATCCCTTGGAATAATCTGCGCATCACAGTGAACAATAAAATGCATGCAGCCTCAGAAGATGGACAGCCAAGTGCTACTTTTATGTGCACGTAAGCAAGATGTCACACAGTATTTGACGATATTTTTATGACTCAGTTATTCAGGCTAATGAAATGTGCCACACCTTTTAGTGGGTCAATTTACAATGTCAAAATTTTTGACATAGCTTGTTGGTTCATTTTACCATTTTGATAGAAATTCGATAAATTTTCCTGAAATGGGGAAAAAAGATGTTGCTTCCAAGTTGAAGTGATTCCTCACTGGAATAGTGAGGCCTTTGTTTTGTGGTGAACTTTAATCACATAGTTTCAATGAGAGGATACTTGCAGATCACACACTCTAGAGAGGTAAATTAAGCTGGCTAGTTCAGACACGAAATGCTATTCTGGAAACTCAAATTCTGAGTTTTGGTGCCATCCTGTCCTTGAGTGATGCTGCGCCTTCTTCAAGAAAGTCGCAGCATCACCCAACCCATGGTGCAGAAGACTGAGGCGCGAAAAACATAACGTGAAGCAGGAAGAGCAGGAGAGAAGACAGAACGGTGCTGTTCTGTCTTCTCTCCTGCTCTTCCTGCTTCACGTTATGTTTTTTGCGCCTCAGTCTTCTGCACCAAGTATGCACCAACTAGCCCAAAAACAAGTCCTTTTGGCACCCAACTCATTCTCACCTTTCTGCGATTCGTGCTTCTCCACCTTCTCAATGTGGTTCCAGCCAACGGCCGACGTGTCCTGCCGGTCACTCTGAACCCCGAACTTGCCTCCAAAGCCGATGGCGTAGTCTAAGCCACAAAAATAAGAGTGCCGAAATTTAGCTAAGTTCCCACACCTTTGCCCAACAACACGGCGCTATGCATGGAAGATCAACGTAGAAGGGATGCAAATCAGCTCGAAACTTATGCAGTTTCGTGCACGCAGGCACACACACACTAACACACAGACAGAAGCAGTATATCTCCAAATTTAGAACCCCTGTTTTTACTTCACAAAAAAGAATCTAGCAGATATCATAGAAATTTCTGAGATTTCATTTACTGGACTTATATTAACTTATCTGCAATGCTAACTGTAATCCTTCAAGATAAACCTGTGCAGACACTGCCAACGAAATCGCAGGCTAGCACATAACTTTTTCCTGCAAAGTATTAGTACAATTACATTTACCAAATACATAAACTGCAGATGCTTCCAGATGTTCCATGTAATACGCCGAATCCACCACGGCTCCAGAACTTACCAGTCTGTGATGCGTGCTTCTGTGTTTTCTCGTGAAACTCCCAGCCAACAGCGGACTTGTCCTGGCGTTCCTTCTGGACGCCAAACTTGCCACCAAATCCGGTACTGTAGTCTGTGATCAGCCAAAGCTTACATTACTCCACAAAACACCGGCAAGAAAAAAAGAATGTAGATGCTAGAACAAATTGTCAAGGAAAGTTTGCATCAATCGATGTGAGTATGAACATGCACTGTACTAAACGAAATGTAGTCTGCTATGGCTTTTATGGCTGCAAGTATAAATTGGCAGCAGCAAGCACAGGATCGAGTTAACTGGCGGAACATGGGAGAGGCCTTTGTTCTGCAGTGGACGTAGTCACGCTGATGATGATGATTATGATGATGGCTTTTAAAAGCAAGCTCTCTACGTGTTCTTCGTCTTTTGTTTTACTACAGTAAATGTCTGGCCGAACAAACTTCCTCAAGCTGTGGTTTGAGAAATTCTATACACCTGGTGAATTGGGCTGCAATTGAATGAATTGAACCTTTATTTTGTAGAAGATGACAATTCTCCCGCCACAGTCTGTGAATAGGTGGGAAAGAGTACAGCATGAGCACATTAAACTAACATCCGTTCGTGTGAATCCGCTTTCAGTAGCGGTTCAACAGAGTCGCTCTCTTATGCGAGATGGTCAACCTCTTATACATCGCTCGAAACCGACCACTAATACTAGCATAAGTAGCAAGTGCTTATTATGCTTCGTCATTACATTGTAGCACAACGCCTAAGCTTCTGGAGTCATCACGGGGCAGGCATTGGATGTGTTCTTCCTCATGAGAAAGCTGTGCAAATCCAAATAAGGTCATGTAAATCTGCTCTGCATAACTCTTGACAATGTGGGCATGGATAAGAAGTGTAGTTTGTAATAGCCTTCGTTTACAGTTGATGTTCAATTTTACATGACATAATGCATAAAAAACTCTGCTAGGAGAGCCTTTGCGCAACAATTTCGGGTAGGGATTGAAGAAGTCTGCCAGGTATGGCAATAAACTGGGGTGTGGGGTGCTTAATAAATAGCTGAGCCTACCCGATTGCGCGGCGACCGCATAAGCGGCTTCGTTTCTGCTGTCCGTGCCAGCGTGTCCCGGTGGGCACAAAATGTACAGATTGATTCCACAGTCCTGAATGATTTCTAATGTCGCTAGCCACTGCATCTTCAGTCGTTTTTGCTGGGAGCTTAACCACAGCTTCGTGCGACTCTGTCAGCATACAAAAGCTATTTCGAAGATTCTCGCTTACACTGTTCCCCATGTCAATCGGAATAGTGTTGACCGCAGAAAGAAGTTATACTGCTAAGAAACCCTGTGCCATTATGCAGCCACTGCCAATTTCTCTTTCAAATACATGCATCTACAATAAGGAGATCAAAAATGAGGAAAGTTCTGATTCACTTTTTTCAAAAACAATTCTAATAGTACTTCAATATTATCAGAAAATATTCGTATCAAAGGTATTCTCTTCAAGGTAAATTTTTTTGCAGGGCTGTCAAGTGATTTTCATGAGAGATGAAGGTTGCACCATTAAAACACATTTATAAATCAAATCAAATTAAGCACGAGAATTTAAAATCACGCCATGAAATTTCCATTTAGCCATGCCCACCAGTGGTTCTTTCATTTGCACCTAAACCCCAGTATTATGTGAACATTTTTACATTTCGGCCTTTTATTAATCTGCACCCCCACTACTTGGAATACACTGCTTGTGAGCCAATGAGTCACAGCCACCACTGCAAAATGTGCTTATATAAACGAAAAAAATTCCATTCGAAACAGGCACCCACAAAACGTTTCCTGGAAGTCCAACAGCATAATATGCACAATCAAGTTGAAATCATGCGTCAAAGAAAGCTACAGGGTAAAAAAAACACGGGACACATGACTTCATGGACGAGTGTTTATGCAGTGATGAGTGCGAAGACCTAGAATGTCCAATCAACCGCGAACATCTTGTAAGCAACAAACAAGTTGACAACGGGGCCACTCGCCTTTCTGCGAAGCGTGCTTCTCGACTGATTCATGGTGTTCCCAGCCTACGGCACACTGAGAAAACAGAAGACAAGGCAGGAGAGTTACTGTTTAAATTGTGCTGTTTGTGCATTGATTTGCTCATATATTTATTCATTCTGTTAGCAAGAGTCCACTCAGCAAGTGATTACACTAATATAATAATGCTTGCATACAATATGGCACAAAAATGATGCAACACACTACACATTTCACTTCCTTTAAGTTGCGATACATGTAATTATGCATAATGTATCATTTATTATGTTAACTGTAGAACTTACAACATTAATGAACGATGAGGACGTGTGAATGCGCATTCACGACACAAATGCAGCACAACTTGTTAGTCTTAGATTTAAGAGAGTCTACTCTTAATTAACAAAAAACAGCTGAATAATAATAAATTAATCATAACTGGACTATTTTTTCTACTTTTTTGCATCAACAGCGACTGGCACGGAGGATTGCATTTGTGCATGAAACACCCTCAGGCCTCTAATTAAAAACTAAGCTGTAGATAATGCCAGATTACTAATGAGATGCTTTCTTGAAGAGTGGATATCACATTGCATCTGCAAGGAGCAGAAAAATTACAATAACGGCAATTCCAGAAATGAAGAACAGGTTATAATCATTAACAGACCCCTACTGTGAAGTGACAAGTGTATTCGTTTATCATTTCTCAGGAACAGTTTTTTTTTCATGGCTCTTTTAACTGACAATTTAGCACCTGTACTGTTCATCGTCATAATAAGATAACATTACTCATTAAAAGATTATTTTATATGCAAGCAGATTATAGTAAAGACTCTATGACTGCAATATTCAGGCGAGCAGAACCTCCTTCAAATGTACACAGGATCCACAATGTCTGTACTAACGATGCGGACAAGTTTGCGTAACAATAATAATAGCATCTAAGGATTTCAACAAATGCCGCAAATATGGGCGAGGATAAATAAAAGACAAGCACCAACGGTATAACTATAAGTGCTAGAATCATCCTCCACCCAGCACAAACCTTGTCTTGGCGATCTTTCTGCACGCCAAACTTCCCGCCGAAGCCTTTGACAGCATCTGTCTGAGAGGCGTGCTTGTGCAGTGATGCAATGTAATCATTCCCAACGGCCGACTGTGAAAGAGAGAATGTTCGCGTTTTGCACATATTCGGGCATGGGACGAAGGCACTCGCTATTGTATTCTAAGCAATGCAAGATGAAATAAGCACAGCAAAAACTTACAAAGTTGACCTTACAGAGCACTAGAGTAAAACTAAATTCTGCCACAAATGTTTGCAGGAGAAAAGTTTCACGAGAAATTTGAACCAGTGCAAAGCCTAGCCAATAGCATGAAGTACAAAGTTTCCCCGAGACTGGAGTTTCCAGAGAGTTGATATGTATCACATAATGAAGTAAATCTAAAACGCTTTTTAAGTTACATCAGCATGCAACATGTACATGTTTATAACGAACATTCTAATATGTTGGATGGAACTTCCTTAGCAATGAAATTCAACCGTAGTTTTTGTTGTTTACAGTGATTCATTCTGCTAAAAGTACCATGCTATAATAGAGTGGGAATCCACATTTGACTTGTAAAATGCATGCCATTATGCTGGCCATTATGCCTCATAGAAGTGACGGAAGGCACAGGGTGATGTTTTGAAATGAGCGGACTTCTCAATACAAGTTGTGAGGCGCAAGCAGGCTCGTAAAATATGTTTCTTTACCTTGTCCATCCTATCATTCTGGACACCAAACTTGCCGCCGTAGCCGTAGGAGGCCTTGGGCAGTTCTTCAAGCACACGCTTTTTGTAGGCCGCATCATCCTTGGCTACCTGTTCTCGGAGTTCGGCGATACTGGAAGGGGAAAAAATGAGAAAAGCACTAATTGTTATAACTTTTAACAGTGTGCTTTACGTCACAAGTTAGACCAGCTCACAAAAGCAAGTCCAAGCATAAAGTCATCCTGCCAAGTACATACAAAAAAAAAAGAATCTGATTAACTCGATACAATAAGCACACCTTAATGGCACGCTAAGTCAATTTTGATTATCGGGATTTCTTTAATGCTCATTTAAATTGAAGCACATGGGTGTTTTAGAATTTCTTCACCCCCCTCAAGACACAGCTGCTTTAGCTATGGCTTGCCCCAAATGTTCACAAAATGGATGTTACACGACTGCATTTGTGATCTCTAAAGCCTAACTTTAAGCCCTCATCAACAGAAATTAGATAAATAATGATTAAGAGAACCACACCACCACAGGAGCCACAGTTAAAGCCAATTGCTCAAACCAAATGTGTGGTTAATACCCAAGTTTTACATGAAATAAAATCTGATTTGTAAGCATTAAACAGTAGGAGTGATGTCCTAATGATAATGTATAATAGAATTTTCAAGCTATGAGGATTTTAAGTTGTGCGTGAACACCAAACAAAAATAAGTGTACAGTAAATATGGTTAAAGTTATTTGGTTATAGCAAGAAATCAAGCGAAATAAGCCCAATCGTGACGTACGCTAGCAAAAGCCTATATAATGATTGATGTTTATAACAGAAACGCCTGAATTTTTTTATTGCAGCTAACACAAAGACGTAGTTCTAAGCAAAACTCGAAAAGAAAATGGAAGTTACAAGTGTGAACTACAGGACAGAGCTGAATACAGTTGGTTTCAATTAGTCCCTTTGTTTGTAACATGAATGCATGCAACCTTGAAGTACAGCTGTAGTCACGTCTACGTGGGTAAAGCGCGCGAGCAGCCGGCTTGTTGCTCAGTGGGGCGACACCTTGAGGAAGTTTTGGGCTCTGGCGTGGTCTGTCAGGAGCACGTGCTGCTTAGCAGTCAGGGTGACCACGTCAAAGCTCGAAACAGCCTGAAAGTGTCGCCCAGCAGAGCAAAAACCAACTGTTTGTGTGCTCTACACAGACCCGTGGCTGTACATGGTATTATGCCATGGGTGATAAGTACGGCATTTTAAGCTCTTTGTCTCTAACAACACTGTTACAAAGAGTCTAAAGGCAGCGCTTATCACAGATGCATATGCCCGTCTTTTTGTGTTCTGCGAATCTTTTTATCATTCTCAATCATTTCAGCATTCCATGTCGACATGTGGCCGCCCTTCCAGATAAGTTTAATTGGCAATGACCACCCACTTGGATCGCCAGTTTCCTGTCGTAAATATTTCCCACTGCAAGCTGGAGCATGTAGGCTAGACCAATCTAGTACACCCATATACATACTTAGTCGGACCACTTAATAAGCTACACTGATGTAAGAGACAATTCGCAGCAAGAGACACCGGTGTGCCTACGTCAAAACTGAGGTTGAACAGAAAGTGACACTGAGGTGCCCTGCGTGTAAGGGAGACCTCATATAAAGGACGATTACTGCTCCCTGGTGCACTTCTCTTATAATAGGATTAAACACACAAATTTTAATGCGATAGCGTAAAAGAGCTCGTTTCACAGAAGTCCCGGGGTCGTTGGTTGTGAGCGAAAAAATCAGCGTTATCCGTGAGCGAATATTCGAGATGAATGCAAATAAATCAATAATAAAAATCTTCAGTTCCATTCGAAACTTAGTCTAGGACTACTGCATGGCAAGCAGGCGTGCTCCTGCTCGAAATTGCTTTGAGGAAAAAAAAAAATTTATATGAATGTTACATAGGGCGAGGGGTGTCATTAACATGTAATATTGTGAGGCAGAAGCACAGAATCACACCAGACATCAAAATATGAATTGTACAACGAGTGGTTGCTTTATTGGCCCACCAAATGCAAGGCAAACAGGCATAATTATTGCTATCATCATCGCATCGACAATGTGTACTGGTGCACGTGTTGCCTTATGTACGCAAGGTGCACATGTCACTAATTCATCAAAAATAAAAATAAAAACATTTATGTCGTAGTGAACATCTTGACACAGCACTTCCAGTAAGCATTTCACGATAGTTTGAAAGGGCCTTTTTCCAGGTGCACAGACATTCCTTTTCTAGCAGCGTGGTTTAGATTTTTACCAAATGGCACAGCTAGGCTAGTGATTGAGCAAACTTGTGAACAGGGTCTGGTTACACAATCGCATGCAACGAATCTCAAGTCACCTTCAAGTTCTTCCTTTCTATGACAGTATACAGTAAGTATAAATATATAGGGAAACACAAGAAGTTAATCAAGACATCTGTTGACTATAATTCATAACTTTTGCCATATAATTATTACCCGTGCATAACTATGACATAAATTCAAAGGCATTCCAGAGGCGAAATTAAGCAATATTCGTAGACAACTTTAAAAGTTTGTGACATTGGCCCCTCAAAAGCAACATAAGGAAAACATCAGATGAGAATAAGGTTTGATTGATATATAAGATTTATTATCCCAAAACCATCATATGATTATGAGAGACGCCGTAGTGGAGGGCTCCGGAAATTTCGACCACCTGGGGTTCTTTAACGTGCACCTAAATCTGACACGGGCCTACAACATTTCCACCTCCATCGGAAATGCAGCCGCCGCAGCCGGGATTCGATCCCGCGACCTGCGGGTCAGCAGCTGAGTACCTTAGCCACTATACCACCGCGGCGGGGTGATGAGAATAAGATTGGTTTGTGAATATAGACCTATGTTTCCCAAGCTTATGCATTGTTTTTTATACACTGAAAAAGAAAGAAAAAGATATGCTTAAGAAACTCACTTCACAGCATCGGCAACATGTCCAGAGCCTTCGACAGTTTTGGAACCCCAGCGTTGTTCCTCTTCAGTCACATCGTTCTGCAACACATTTTAATAGTCCAATTCGGGAATGTGCACTATTGGCAGTGCCAACACCTTTCTTATAGATAATTCGGAGCTGCAACTACAATTTTTTAGTATGAAAAGGCTGCCTTTAAAGCTGCACTTTACAAAACACGATCTCTCTCTATGGAGACATAAGGCATCCTTGTCTTATGTATGAAGACATAAGACAAGGATGCCTGTTAAGATACATACATACATAATGCTATTCTGGACATTGTCGAATTCTGTCATTGGTCAACTCTGACTGGCCCAGGGAGCTGTTGCGGCCTACGAATGGCCGAAAATTCCACCTTTACAAAATTTTACGGTATGGTGGAACATGAGGGTCCAAAGCAGCACCCGCTAAAGCCCATGTTAGAACTGCCCGAGTAGATCCATCTGTGGAGTTTTTCTTGCTGTAGTAAATTTTCCACAGGTCAAAAAATGATTCCCCGTTTCTGGCATACCACAATACACAGTGTTCAAGCTGCGTTTAGTTCAAGGGTCAGTGCACAACCACGCATGCACTACATATATGTGTCGTACAGTTTAACCGGTAATCCACTCTAATCTACTGCACTTATTCATTTTTGAGACGTCAGGAACTCCACGATTGTTTCAGATAGGTGAGTTTTGCCACATGGGCACCCGACACTGACTAGAGGGCGTGATGAATCTCTTGTGCTGCCTCAGCATTGACGACATCGACCGCCAGAAATATCAAGACAGTGAAACGCTCGTTGAACACATCCACACATTCAAGTGCCTCCGTTTTGGGCAGGTTTTTGAGAAACGCTTCCTGGGTGCATCCATAATCACCCGTGACCCACCTCACATCGCCTAAAGAAAGTACAAATGTACCCTGGTGGGTCCATTTTTGCTGCGTATACTAGCTAGGCTGTGTGTTCTCGGGCTACCGTTGGATCTCCTACATTCCATTGCCGGTTGCCTATAATCCCGGGTTTGGTGTCACTGGTTCCGGGTCAGAAACTTGAATGTCTTAGCGAATTTTAGGGACTCATTAGACATTTATGCTGAGCCAAACGCAATGTTTTGGTAGGAACGACAAGTCTTTAATATTTTGTATGCGTAGTAATTCACATTAGCTGAGAAAGGACGTTTGTCCTAAGAGAAGCTAGCACAACCGTCTTTCACGGGCGAATGGTAGGCGCGCCGCGGTTTTGTGGGCGGAGCTTATTTATGTTACGGGGCAATTTGGAGTGACGCTAAACGGCGTGGCATTCATTGATTCGAGGAGGAGGAAACGGCCGCCGCTAATGCCAACAACAAACAAATACAACGGGAACGACTCGCTTCAGCGAGTGCGCAACAGACTAGGCTGACACACCCCACTTCACATCACGCTGTTAGACGGGAACACAAAGAGGTGATGCACACCGAAAACAAAGGAGGTATTCGAACAGCTCGCCGGATGGATTGCCGGTCGCTTTGACAGAGCGAAGCACGGGCGGATGACAGTTATTTCACGTCACGCACAAGCCGATGCGAAAACGAGGAGGTTTCCTTTTTCGGAACGCTGTGGCCGCTGGAATGAACACAAACCACGCTGCACCAAACCCGTCGGTGAGACGCAACTTTCAGGCGCATAAAGAAGGGTTATTTGAGAAAAAAAGTGTCAAGCTTTGTGCGACTTGGACACGCCCACTGAATTCTCGATCTGACACTGAAAGTGTGGAGATCCGCGACTGCTTTGGAGCACTCTACGTCTGGGATTCCACACGCCAAAACCACACATGAATGCGATCGCTAGCTGTATGTACAACGAAACTTGCAACAATATCCCGTCAGTAAGGCGATGACGGAGCTAGTTGGTTTACGTCGACGTTTCGAATATGCGCTTTCTCCCGTTGACTACATGTCCATCTCCTCGTTGTAAACGCTTGAAACAGCGCATGCTCGAAACTTCCAACAGCATACTTGTGTACGTAGCGCATCCAAGAACCAGGTCACGTCATTTCGTTTCTATAAAGTACGCCGACTGTGTAGTGCAATACGTACCACAAAATCTGGGTCGGTTTCCCAGTCGTCGTCGGGTTCTTGGGACTGTACTTTCAGATCGGTGCCGACCGCTGCTTTCCAAGTCGACATGGTGCGTGCGAAGCAGTCGCTACGTTGCCAGCGGCAAAGGTATCGGAAGGCTCAGCGTGTTTACAGGAACCTCCGCCCCACGCGATAACAATCGTGTATCCGTACTTCCACAAGCCGCGGCAGCGGGGCCGGTAAAGAGCTCTCCGCTATCCGCAAGATTATACGACCGCTCACCGCTGAAACACGCGGAGGTGCCGAAACGGTACTTTAGCAGGCCAACACCAGCGAAGTTGGAACGTTGATTTGGCGCACTCTCACAGAACGAAGCCGGCGCGCCGTGAGTCACAATCGTCACACAGCGACCCTTTCGATGCAGAAACTGGAAACATCGGTGAAGAAATTGTGTGGCAACACTGTGTGTACAGTACGCTGGAAAGATAACATAACAAAGACCTTGAAGCTATTGGGGAAGTTAAGCTTGATCACTTGTTGTCAACGTGTGGAGCTTTTTTTAAAACTAAAATAAAAGAAATAAAGTGTTTTGTAACTCAAAAAATAGACAAAATTGGAGACTTTAAGGCGTGAATAAAAAACCTCAGTGTTGTTGTCAATTGTCACAAATTTTGTGCTAAACTCATAAAGTTTCTTACAAACTCACTAGGCAACACTGAGGTAGTGCGCTGTAGAGATGATGTAGTAAACGTTTTGAAGCAATATTTGTAGAATGTTGTGGAGCAACAAATGACGCAAAGAATTGATGCGTTATGTTATTTAGCGCACTCTAGCAGGTGTTCACATAAGTATTATTGCGTTTTAGCATGACTTATTAAGTCTCTTTAAAAACAGAAGGCTAATAACTTTTGACATTTAGCATCCACCAAATACCAGTGAAACTGAAGTGGTTCACATTGTCAATCAAGGTGCCACACAAAACACTTATACAACGTGACTTCCGTTAGAGTGTCTACTTCCGTGCAAGGAGGGTTTCTGTGGGTTTCCGTTTGTCGAGTGTCGACTCGGACTAAGTGGTTGCTGCAGCGAAGCCACAGAACACATACCAGTTTTAAACCGCAATCAGGCTCCATCCGCCCGTACACCCAAGCGTCGAAAGCATGCCTTCGAAGGCACCCAAGCTGATGGCCACGCTCGGCATCGTGGGACTGGTGCACGCAGCCATATCGGCGGCCCAACACCGGTCCTACCTGCGGCTCACTGAGCAGGACTTCACGGTGTTGCCGCTGGACATCATCTTCCAGAGCGTGCTGTGCCTGCTGGTCACCATGTACGGCACCATGTGCATCGCGGGCGACTTCAAGGAAGTCCGCGCCACGGTCGAGCTGGAGAGCAAGACCTTCGAGACGTTCGGAAACCGGCCGTCCTTCTACACGTTCTGCCACCGCGGCCGAGCCCTGGCTAGAAGTTAGAAGCTTGGACACTTGGAACATGCCGCGACGGTGAACGACTGGGACATCTATCGCGACCGCTGTTAGTACTGGTACGTGGTGGCTGCCTGCCTTCGATGACGCCGGCGTCGAAATCTTCACCGCGAGTGTACCGTATCGAACCCAGAAGCAAAGCTCTGTGCTTTCTCGGATAGAGAAACCTCTGCCGTCGGTCTCGTCAATGCTACGACAGAGAGGGCTTTTTTTGAAATGTGTATAAGCAGGGTTTGACACAGCACTGTGTAGATGTGTTCTGCAGTACAAGTGCACGCTTTGGGTTGGGGCTCGTTTTGTCGGTTATATGTGGTGTCACCTTGGCAAAGTTTTTCAGATTGTATATAAAGCACTTCACTATCATGCTCGTGCGTTGTTGAACCGTGTGGAAACATATTGTGCTAGAGTGCTTGTTTGGGCCGATTGGTATGCGTCCATGGAAAACCAGAAATGGTGCAAGGAAAGATATGAAATGAACACTGTGCCGTTTCTCAGTTTCCACGTAATCCTGGGGTTTTCCATGCCACAACTACAACGTGGTTATGAGGTACACTGAATTGGACCACTTGGAGGTGGTACTTTGCAAGAGCTAAATGCATGGATGTTCCTGCATTTCGCCTGTATCAAAGTAGGGCTGCTGTGGCTGGGTATCAAACCTGCATTTTTATGATAAGCAGTGCAACAAAACAGCTTCTAAGTTGCGCCACAAACGTTTCTTGACATGTGCTGCACACACACTCACTCTGTGACGTTTGCAGTTCAACTGCGGTTCGGTTCACTCGCTGAAGAACACACACAAGATTTTTCATTTGTTCGAAGGATGTGCAACAATGAAACAGGTGAATCTTTAATTGGTAACAGAACAGGTGCTCCCTCTGCTGAGACTAGACGGCGATGGGAGCAACACCACATGCTCGAAAGTTGTGCGTGTCCACTCTGAAGGAGCGTCCGGTATTGCAGAACAATCCTATGAACTGATGGCAGTCGACAATACAATTTCCTAGCCTGCCTCGGTAAAACTTCTCCGTGAAATCTGGAAGAAAAAAAGAAACATTATCAATCTTGGCCTGGGTTAGTCCACTGCAGGACAAAGGCCTCTCCCAATTATTTCCAGTTTACCCTGTGCTGTGCGAGTAGATTCCATTTTATCCCAACAAACTCTCTACTTTCGTCACTCCCTGAGTGCGTTTTTACCTTTCTGTTGCTTTTACTGTCCACCAGTTGTCTGTTCTACGCATTACGTGAAAAGCCCACAATTTTTTTTTTTGCTTTATGTTAGCTAGGATATCTGCAACTCTCACCCATTCTGTCATCCTCCAATCTCTTAATATTATTATTATCACACACTATGTTCCATTCTAAACTGCGTGGTCCTCTTCTTTTGCTCTAGTTGTTTCCTTATTCTTTATGTTTCAGTTTCATACATTAAAACTGGCAGTATGAGGTGGTTGCATATTTTTTGCTTCAGTGATAGTGGAAGATTTACCGAAATTATTTGGTAGTGCGTGCCGAATGCGCTCTAGCTCATTCGTATTCTCTGGTGAATTTTTTTTGTGTGTGATTAGGTTCTCCTGCGAGTAGTTGACCTAGGTATACAAATTTTCTTAAAGTACTGTACTCCAATGTATGGTTTCCGATCTTAAATTCTTTCCATTTCACCAGATCATTCAACATAATCTTTGTTTTCACTATATGATAATAATACAATGGTGAAATCAGGCTGTGCAGCCAGACGTACAAGATGGAACGATTACATAAAAGCTGTTCATCCACAACTGTCAATGCCAGAGCTATTGACTTCAATGAGACAAGAAAATCAGTATCTGTAGAGGCTTGTGATAGGAAAGAATTTTCGTGGTGCCGTGCTTATTTCCTAGAAGAGTAAACACTAACCATCAGTTGGTACATCATGTTTCTGCAAAGTACCCATTGAACCAACATGTACTCAATTGTCGTATGTCAGCATTTCCATTGCATATAATGGCGTCCTGTGCCAGCTTTCTTTCTGACTTACAACATGCAACGCTATTATGGGGACATCCTTCACATACCGAGAACATTCTTGCATGTTGGATAGAGTAACGCAGCAAGTCCATCAGCTGGCACGTTTCCACAAGGCTTCAGTCTATGGAACCAATAGGTAATCGAATCGTCATATCTCGGCATTCCCATTACGTACGATGGTATTCAGAGTGAAATTTGTTCAGTAATGCTACGACTGGGACTTGCGTACCTTGCTTTGGGAGCATGCTTACTCATGTTCGAGAGTGTAACCGTCGGCAGGTTCATCAGTTCACACGTTTCCACAAAGCCAATGAAACCAAGAGGTACTGCAATTGCCATGTCCCAGCACTCCAATGGGATTCAGTGCCACATTTCTTCCTGACTAAGAGTATTATAGCGACCGGAACATCTTTGACATAGCGAGCATGTACATGCATGCTGAATTATGGATTTGTAATGCCTAAAGGGCTGGAAGTCATACCTGCGGCCACATCCAAAAGTAAAAGCTTCTTGTTCGAGGCTCATCAGTGGGACGCCAGCAGCTTGTGCGAGCTGACCGGTCGTGGCACACCGTTTTCGTCGATGATGTACGAACCCTGGTAGTACCTCCAGATGATGGACGAACCCCGCTTCAGCTGACCCTGCGAGTTAAAATGCAAAGGTGTAAGCTTCGCGCAAGCCCTCTTCGTACACCCCAACTGCATGCAATAAAAATGCACATTGTCAAGTTGGCTTTGATTTTTTTAGAAATTTGTTGACAATTGATACCAAGACTTTTTGTTTTGGTACCTGTATTAGGTTACAACCTAAGGATAAATAAAAGCTCCGCCCTACAGGCCTTCTGCACGCCTGTCATTCACCTGTGCAAAAGAGGGGTGCTGATTGGTTTCCATTGCAACTGTAAGTTCCTTTCCTGCTGCTAGTGCAAACATCACGCATATTATGAACTAAAAGTTCGTTGTCCCTTGCTAAAACATTACATTTGACTGAGAAGTGAAGTCGGAATCTTTGCCAAAATTTGCCCGAAAGTATACTAGTGTTGAAGTGAAAACTAACGACACGAACATGGACCTGCATGAGAAAGCGATCGCCAAATACGCAAGAAGCACTAAACATCACTCAAATAGTAAATTGTCACTGGATTAATCATTCACGCAAATTTTCGCTGCGAGCAACAGTGATGGTTGTGGGCAGAACTTGAGTTATTCTTACTTTGTAACCTACCGTAAATGTAACCAATCAGCACGACAACCCGGCATTGAGTGAAGACGATTACCCAAAAAATAAGAAGGTCATTCGCTGCACTATTTGCAGTTGGAACAGGACTACTTCCACTGCCAAATCGTGACAGCAATCCCACAACAAGATGCATGAAAATTGCCAAGGCAATCATCAATAACTGTGGAAATCTCAATGTTGAGAAGAACAAGTGGCTTAATGCAAAATGTAACAATGCTTCACTGTACAAGAAAGAAGATGAGGTGGCTGTACCAAACGGCTCAGGTGCTGCCAGCATTCCGTCCAGCTTGGGTAGACAGCCATGTTCGGGGGCCTGCCAGCTTCAAGGCTGCGATGCAAGAACGTACGCAGTCATCAAAATGTTGATAAGCTTTGTTCAAAACATAATCAGGTAGCATCCACAAGGGATTGTTACCCGTGCTTATGAACAAGCAAAGAAGAGTTGGTAACTGGGTCAAGATTGAATCAGGGGGCCTATACTGTACCACGGAACACGGAATATCATTGCTTGCTCCATGTTACATTTCATGCTATCGGCACTGCTCATGTGCGCCCCTATGGGTTTTAAAACGGTAAATCAGGGAGGACTAACATGCAATAGTATACACTCCAAATTTAATAACAAACCCAGATATAACGAAACATCGGTTATAATGCTATCAATAAAAATAGTCTTGCTATAGAAATAGTTAGGAATAAACTTTTATAACAAATCTTTAGATATAACAAACTTATTTTCATGAAAGGTGCAACTTTGTTATAATGAGGTTTGAGTACTGTATTCCATGGTAGAGTATAGGCCCCCGTCAGTATGTTGCGGGTATAACAGCAGATAACCAGCATTTGTCAACAACTTCAACGTACTGAAGCACCAGCTGACAGTAGTTAATAATGCTTAGTATAGCGAACTCAAGATATTGTCAAGTCACTGCTAGCCTTTGGTGATAGCGTGCAAGCAATTACGGCATACCCAAAGGTTGTTTTCTTGGGTCAAACCACATCATTGCTGGATTCAAAAACTTCTCAAAACACTGTCTCTGATAGCTATCTTTGAGAAGCAATTGCACCAGAAGCTGCCATGCTAAAGTCGCTCTCTGATTAATGCGCTTAGAATTTGTAAGACTGCTGGTTCAAGAGACTCTGAAATGAGGCTAATAATTCTTGCTTCTCAAGTTGTATGGCTCATGTGGTTTAACAGCTACTGCTAGGCACCAATCAAAAATGCTAAGCATGGGACACCTACTCGCTTCCAGAAACGGCCATCACCGTTCCGACCAGGGAAAACGGGTACGTGACGGAACTTGATAGGAACTGAAAAAGTACAGATATCAGTATAGGCAACTCAATCGTACATGCCACATATGAAACAAACGAGACTGAGCGAACACACACAAACTGACAACAAACTGCAACTTTGAATGGCAAGCTACTGTTGTGTTTGCATGAAGCTAACATGCATATTATTTGCAAAAAAATGGGTATGAAGATTGCCCTGTGCACTAAAATTCAAAGCGATACTAAACCCCGTTCCTGGCACTGGCAACATCAGAGGTAATGTCAACATCATCACAAGATGGCAGCAAAACACATCAAGTAAATGTCATTCCAGGTTCGTTTTGTGCTCAATTTCTGCTATCTGTCGTATTCTCACTCAACCACTTAGGATTTTTTTTCTTTTCAATTTAACAATTTCACTTGACTCAGCACAATCTAGTATGTTAACATATGCAACCATCTGCATCTGTGATGCTGTACCATAGGAATGCCGTTGATCACACACTGCAACCACAACTGAAGGGCAGTGTTGTGAATCACAAATGTTTTACACCTCAACGTAATGAGCCTTAGACATAAAAACCTCAACATAATGAACTTCAGTCAAATGAAATTGGTCATATGGTTGACTTGTACATGGTTATTGTGAATGCAACGTTTTTCTTATTTTCTACACAATATGCCATGATTTGTCAAACAAATGTTACATTAGCACATAACTTCACAAAAAATTAGGATGGCATCACAGTAAATTGGACTGCCTGGAAATAAAACTCTGGCTTCCTTACATGCCACAACACAAACATCACTTTAGAGGGCTCTCATCCTTACCATAGTGGTTGCACTGACGTAGCTTTGTAACGTCTGAAAAGAAAAAAACAGCATCTTAGAGCGGCACCAGAAGGCGATATACAAGCGTTTGCAAGCGAGTGTTTTGCAAGACTGTCGCATGCCAGCTGTGCTGCAATGAGCGGTCGATGAACACACAGAGTCCTAAAGGGATGCGACCAATGCAAAAAATTATATTTGAGAACTAAATTCTCATTTGTTGTTTTCCGAAACCACAACGCAATGGTATGGCATGACAATTTAAAAGAAAGGCGTGGGTAACATGGAAGCTCGCGATGAGAAATTCGTAAACAGCGGGTTGGTGCTGGTGGCAACGTTTCGACAATTGTGCTGGCTGTGGCAGCCTTAAAAAAGACAAGTCCACTTGTCGATACGTCGGCTCCAGCGTGGTTTATGGATTTCTCACGACGTAGACAGAGACACCAGATGAGTTTCACCTGCCCAGGGTTCTAACAACATGCGCTAAACACTAAGAGGGTAATTTTAAACTAATGTTTATAACTTTAACGTTTATTGATTTAACGATTAGCTCCCACCAGGATTCGAACCCATGTCCTGCTTGTACGTCTAATGTACAAGCTTCACTGATGACTATGACAGCACCAGTTCTGCAGATTTGTACATATTAGTGCGGCTTATGCTGATACGGTGTTGCACACGCCCTCCACTGCTGTAGGGCTAACCTAAAATTATTTATACACACCCATGCTCTGATGAGAGATTCAAATTAATGATGATTTACTGTAACGCATCCAAATTGAAAAGACAAATGCAAGGAAATGGAAATAATACACTCTCAGTAAACGGAACTGTTGCTTAAACGGAACAACCGCCTTCAGCCCCACCCTTCTCCATCTTTCTTCATTTATCAGTAAATGGAAGTTCCGCTAAAAGGAACACATTTTCCTGGTCCCTTCAGGTTCCATATGACGTGATTCTATTGTAATCACCTTGTACTCATGTGCCACATTTCCAACTTGCGACGCCCCTGACAATCACCATGATTTGCGTTCTCTTGAAAGTTATAAATATGTTCTGAGAAAGCCTGAGATTACAAGTACAAATAAGTAAATGTGACAACGTGAGAAGGAATAAACACCTTGTCCTGCACGACGTAGGCATTGATGACAAAGGATATCGTGCTGGCGAACCATATGGTCAGGACCTCACCAATCAACCTGGGTATGAGACCACTGCAAGAAATAAAATAAATGAATGAAAATATGTGAGCAAGAAGGTAATCTAGACCTTGCTATAAAGAACCCGGACATAACAAAATATCGTTTATAATGAAGTAAATAAAAATAGCCTTGCAGTAGACGTGGCGTTACGAATATGTTGCTGTGCTCCAATTCAACCCACAAGCCTTCACGTTGTTCATCGAGTCATTATCACTACATAACAGCCCATCCCCGACGTGAAACCACAAGCTGGGGTATATGAGGTATTAATAAATAAATAAATAAAAACTTTTATAATGAACTTCCAGATATCCACAACTCCAACTGAGCACTCGCCACCTAGCGGCCGTGCCTGGAAACTGCGCTAACATGGTCAACCTTAAAAAGAGATCTTGATGCGCACGTTGAGAAGCGGCCGCTTAGTTCTTTTCTTTTCGCCATGCCACACGCATGAGCCCGAAAAAGAAGAAAGCAATGTCCAGAAACCATTGCAGCGTGTCACAACGTGTGGCATAGTGGTGGAAACATGGTAACGTATCGTTCTATCATTTCCTGACGGATGCAGACAACGCACGGCGGAGAACAGTGCAAATTAGAAACTTACGCATTGCAAAGGAGGTAATGAGCACTACGGTAGTTTGTTCTAATCAATTCGCTCGCGACGACTTCACTCTCCTCGGTGAGTACACCATTATTTAGCTTGTGTGCATTCTTATCAATATTCGGCCTTCTCTGCACGGAATATAGTTTTGTTTAGTTAAGCAAGTGCTTTAAAAACTTCGTTGCATTGAGTCTGTATTTTTCGCATATGCTTGTTTTCTGTACAAGTCGTAGTGCCACCCATTCTCAAATTAAGCTGCTCTAATCCTTCCCCCTGAACATTTTTTATTTCACATGTGTGCATATACATGTGAACATGTGTGCATATACATGTATACATGTGTGCATACGAAGGTCGCGCATGCATAGCCTGCTTGTATGTTTGTGGGTATACACAGCATGTCCGTGTATTCGTAGTTTGCATGCATATATCTGCTTCGAATTCCCCTAACTGCCACCACAAACAAGTGAGTGTTCAGAAGCACACAGCCTTATTCATTAGAAACCTGATAACATGGATCGGTGAAAGGAAAAAAAGGAGCACTGATAGTATTGCAGTCAAAACTACAACTTGCCTTATCTGAAGATACACTAGCCCAGGCATAGCTCCGTTATATAATCAAGTGAACGGCATGCGTATTCAGCTTTTGACGGCACAATGAAACTCAAATGGGATAGATGCAATCGGCAGCACAAGTCTCAGTGTAGTTAGTCGAAAACTGATAAGGCCTTGACTGTAGCAGTGTAGCAACGCAATGCAATAGTGCTACACCTTTCGGAGAGACCCGTACACAAGATCAGTTGCCATCTTCAACTTCGGGCTGGCTAGACAAGTTCTTCAACTTGAAAAAAATATGATGCCGTTCACCAAACGGCTCGATGTTTGCTCGCACAGTGCAACTATTTCCGCTGTTTCACCAGTGAAATCCTTTATGCCAATGAGAATGAAGCAGTCTGCAACCAGCACCCTTTCACTTTCGACGAAGCAACAGGACTCGACACAACAATCACGAAACTTCAGCACAGCACCAAGCGAAATGATAGCGAAAGTGCCATGTTGACCCTGTTAGGCACAGCCGTCTTTGTTTTTTTGACCACCGTTGCCAGCACACGGAGCGTTTTCTGGAGTTGCAAGTAACAAACTTATTTTCATGTAAGATGAAACATTGCTACAATGATGTTTGAGTGCATATTATATAAAAACAAAGAAGCGCTTTCACAAGAAAAATTTCAGAGCATAGTACAAGCATGCGAAGCCATTCTGCACTTTTTTTTTTTCTGTGCGAACACGACTGGCTCATCAATTATGAAATCTTGCATATAGACAACAATGTTAGCTTTTCACTGCACATCAAAGCATTGCTTACTTTGATCCAAAATAAGTCCGAGTGAATGTCGCTTGCACCGACACCAACCAAAAGCTCTTTTATTCTCACACATTGCAGCTATGTTTTTAACAAAGCAATGTTCATTGGTTACAATTAGAGTAAAAATATGGTTAACATGGTGTTCTTCAGCCATCATAGTTGGCGCTACCACTGCAGTGAAGTGGACATGACAGGCAAGTCAAGCCAGCAACCTCAATATTAAACTAATTCACTTCGATATGCTATTATTGTGCTGGCAATTCAATATTGATGGTTTTATACCCAATCGTCTAACGTAACAGAGCTACCTGGTGCAAAGCTAGCCCCTGGACTACAATACTATCAGCCTTCATCAGCAACGAATTTCCACAGAGTTTGTGCTAGCCAAAATTGCTACAGATGAGTCCTTGGGAGCTGTAGTCACAAATATGGTGGATAACAACCACCCTTCTCTGAAAACAAAGCTCAAAATAAACTCCAGAGTTTGATACTGCGAGTGAAAAACATGACAAAGCGAGGAATACAAGACCTATTTCAAACACCTGGAGCTGTCAACGTGCTGTCATATCTAGGCATACGAGCGTTTGCATTTGGATCTGACCAAAATGCAATCATGGTTAAATATTTTATCTTGGTTTGAGCAGGTACAAGAATCGAGATTTAGGCATACCTAAAAAGGCCTGGGACTCCCTCCTCCCTGTATATGTGCACAATAGAAGTGAAGATTCCCCTGAAAAGAGGCAAGGCATACATTTGTAAAACAAGGCAAAATTTTTTGAAACGGCACGTGAACATCTTTCACAATGATGTGCCAAGCTGATCATAGGGCAGCAACACAGTAAGCAACAGGCAAGTGCAAAAGCACCGCAGCATACCGCATTTCAAGTCCTATGAACACAACGATTAAGGTCTATTAACCTATCAGTTCAGTTTATTATTTTCCTAGAGCCCTGATGTTAGGGGCAATACATAAGGGCTGTGATGCAAGCATGCAGCAACAACATAACATGCCCAATGCAATGTGCCGAAGAAAAATGTTATAGAAAAAGCAGAGGCTGCAGCAATACAATAACGCACATACGGCTCCTGAAAACAAAGCCAGTACAGTAGCTCATAGCAAAAGTTTCATTGCAGTAAAGTACTCCTGGTGTTCAAAGGATTGATAGGATTTCTTTTTTAGTGTTATAATGTCTACGGCATTCACATAAAAGAAAAAAAATTAACTGAAAAATATGTCATACAAGTTCTTTCTTTAAAAGATACAGGCATGGAAAGCTAAAGCACTACTTACACATATTTCTCTTCACGTCCCACAAACTGGGCCATGTACCGACAGCAAACCACTGCAAGTCAAATTGAAGCTGGGTTAAATCTTTCGCTGCCGCACCTATTCAAATCGTTCAATTTGAATGATGCATTTCAAGCTTAAATTGTCATGGCTTTGATGATGCCTAACGCCATCTAGGTAAGAACGTAGGAAACGCACGAGATCCGATATGTTTTGTTCGTTTTTTTGCTTTGGGGAGTTTCCCTTAGCTGCCTAAAGTTTTGGATTGTTGCATAAGTGCGCTGATCATGGTGTCGTTTTCCCATGTGGACGTTTCTAAAAGACGAAGCGTTTCTCGCGAATCAACAATAGATTTTGAGGATGAAATCAGCAGCAGTGAGCCTGGAGAAGATGTTCACACATCAAATTTCAGCACTGATAACGAAGGTGCATCAAGCCAAGCCGCAATATCGAGCAAGTGAGTGTCGGCTGTATGTGTGGCGCACATTTTGTTGTCTAATTAGTAGCTACGGGCGGCGAAGTGTGTACTCAAAACCCTTTTACTCGTTTCGAGGGTCTCAACTTCCTACGAACATGATTCCTTGCCGGCATCTATGAAGCCTGTGCAGTTTCTTTCGAGACGAAACCCAGAGATCGAAGTAGGAGGCGCGCTCCGGAGTAATGCACTGCGCTTCGTCAGGCCCGTCAATTTCTTCGAGACGTTTTTCACTGCACAACTGAAAAGCATGATCTGAGACTACACCAACATATATGCTTGGATGCATATTTTAGAGAGACAGACATATGCGGGAAGAGACGATTCGTGGAGGAACTTCAGTCTCGATCAAGTGGTGAAGTGCATTGGAAGCCTCATCTACATAAGAATTGTTTCGTCTTCATCTTTACAGGAATATCTCGGCCTCATGCCTTCCAAGATTATGCACAGAAGCCATTTTTTTTCGTTCCTTGCTTTTCTAAGTGTCATGGACTCTAAGCAGACAGACCCCGTCCACGATGGCAAGCTGCACAGTATAATCCATATACTGCTGCACCCTCACCAACTTTCTTTTTTGTGGAAAGAACAGTTTTTGGCAACAAACTTTTAAACTTGTACAACCTTTTAGCAACATAAGAAGCTACAAATTGCATATCTTCAATTATCATTAACGTAATTATTTCTCTTGTTATCCTCTTTTTCAACACATTAATTGTATAATCACTGTATTAACTTTTTAATATGAACATTTCTTTCTTAATGTGATTATTAAATCTACATGCAATGTTATGTTATTGGACAGAAGATGCTTTTAGCTACAGTTTGGTACCAAAAAAATGTAAATAAGACATTAGTATATAGCCACAAAAAAATGTTTTTTACACCTAGTAAAAATGGCCCTTTTTTACGTGTTAGCGAAACAGTTAAATGAAACTTTATGTCGCTAACCTAGTCGCATCAGACTACATCAAATTTAAATGTCTTTTAAATGCATCATCATCATTACCATAATTATTTTTGATAGAACCGGCCAGTTCATCGGAATATTGCTTCTACATTCATCGAATGCAGCTGTTCCGAAATCCCTACTGATGCTTCTTACCGTTGAAAGGTTGAGAGACGAAGAGCGCGGCACACTTGGCAGTCATGAGCTTCAACGTGCGCTTGACGAAGTTGACAATACGCTGCTCCTCGGTCACAGTGTCGTCGTCTTCTTCGTCGTCGAATGACTGCACTTCAGGTAGCCTCTGTGAAGCCACCAAAGTGAAATCACCACACATCACAAATCAAAGCTTTCATGAAGTTCTGAATGCATTGTCATGTGCCATCTAAAGCAAGGATGACATCCATAAAATAAACTCGCGGACAACAAAGACACACTCTGAACTATTACTCTCTGCAATTTAACAGCACATGCAAATGCAACTACTAAGATCACGAGTATTCATCTGCTTGTTTCATAGCAGCCCAGAAATGTGTGGGGCTGCTGTTACCCCTTGTAAAGTTGTTTGCACCTTTTGGCACACATTCGCCTTATAGACAGACTGCACTTAAATTCAGCAGCTACAGAGCGCGAGGTGGCACTATGCTAATGCGGGTTAAGGATAACGTGTAAGCGTGAGCAGCGGAATGGAGAGGCCAGGACAGTGCACGACAAACAGTAGCAAAGCTCTTTGGTGTTTGGCAGGCCACCTGGATGGACAGGTGGCCTGCCAAACACCAAAGAGCTTTGCTACTGTGTGTACTGGTCAAGAATCCATGAGGTACGGCAACCACGGATCGTTTCCCGTGGCCAGGTGAACACCGATGATTCCGCACTTGTGGTACCTTGTGTTTATGTTGTTTAATTGAGTGTTGTATTGGAATGTTGTATAGGGTTGTTTAGCGTGTCATGAGTGATGTATTACATTTAGCTGGTCATATCGTCATTGCAAAAGCGAGGTGATAAATGTACATGTGATTGGCTTGCCTGACTACGTCTACTGTGTGCCTGTCTTCCGAGAGAAATGATTTCACTTCATTTCCTAGACCCCACAAGGGACAGTTTAAAGATACACAATAAACACTCAGACGGCGATAATAATAAATCATGTTGTCACTACCAACAAAACATTTTTTTCATAATGCAACTGCAACGCCATGTTGAAGTTTTCTATAATGAAAATAGCAAAACAGAATATGCCATCAGTGACCGAGGAAACTGTGATGGCCGTGAGGTGCACTTCCATTCACACCAAAACGTTCTCGTACTTTTCCGTGGCATTGTTCAAATGTCGATTTCACTGGAGAAGCTTCCAATGTAGCACCATTTTTCACACTGCATTGTATCGTTTGCAGTACTGTAACATGGCCATTTAATAATGTATATTCAGCGGGTTTCTACCATGCTATGACAGCAACAATCGGAGCCCCACTCAATATAGGACATAAACCCAAGTTGAAAAGTCTGGCTTTCAGCAGTGCAACTGCAGGCTAACACCAAAAAAAAGATACAGCCAGCACTTTTCATTTTGGTGTGAAAGTTTTATGTCCTCACTCTTAACGTAAGCACGACTAATGTCTTCTCTTCATAAGGCCACTACTCTGAACAAGCAAATCTATCACTCACCCGGTTCACTTCAGCAAACACAGCACCGCTGACTACGTTGGCACACAGTCGGACGCTCAGGCCTCGGTAGAGTCCGGAGTAGCCGTCGACTTTCTTGATGTACTTCACTGAGGATGACACAGATTAGCATTTGTTAGCATTTGACTCGTACGTGGCCCCTCCGGGGTGGTCTAGTGGCTAAGGTACTCTGCTACTGACCCGCAGGTCGCCGGATGGATCGAACACCGGCTGCGGCGGCTGTATTGATGGAGGCGAATATGCTGTAGGCCCGTGTGCTCAGATTTGGGTGCACTTTATAGAACCCTAGGTGATAGAAATTTCCGGAGTTCTCCACTGCGGCGTCTCTCATAACCATATGACGGTTTTGGAACGTTAAACCCCACATATCAGCATCATGACTCATACATGGTATCCCAATATTTCAAAACATTGCAGGAGTGGGTGTTCTTGATCACTTAGATTTACCGATTCATACTTTCACAAGGTGAGAGGCAATGCATCAAAGTTACTGTTTCAGGTGGTCATTTACCAGCAAGGCATTAAGTTTTCAAGTAATCCTGAACTTTAAGAACGTATTAGAGCTATGCGGGCACAACTGCAAGTTTCAACTGAACATATCCCTTTTTGAATGCGATGCTTTTTTAGCTTCTTCCCACTGATGAGTATAATCTACATGTTTTCTTTCTGCTGCAAAAACAGGGAAAAGCTAGTTCATTTGTGCTTAAATTATCACGTAATCTGCAAAGAAAACACATTGTTTGAGCTGAGTAACGAAGATTTGACATATGACTGCAATGAAAAAGAGCAAAACTTTTGCTTACCTTGCAGTGATTCTTGGCATGCATTATGTTACGACCTTACATTGTGAGACGATTTCCTAACAATATAGTGAGCTGATTAGAGAACATTCAACAGCTCATCTCAGAAATGAACCAGTGATGTGTTTTTCTTCTGTCTAACAGAACTTCAGAGGACTAATGCCGTAGACACATTGCTCACTACTCACTGTATTCAATAGCTCCCGGTAGTGCCAAGGCGGGCTTCCCAAACAGGCGCCTTGTAGGCTTGGGTGGTAACGGCTCATGGCCAATCTAAAGTGAAAACAAGAAAAAAACAAAAAGCAAGACATAACGAACCTTATCTAGTCGCGATATTCCAGTTCGCAACAACTCTCTCTGCTGTATGTAAGGTCACTGAAGAACCAAAATTTTTGCCAGTGAATGCTACTCGTAGTTAACGACCCTGGCACATAACTGCATAAATTACACGTCAGGTATGTTTAAACTGTAGCGCGAAGGAAACAGCGATACGAAACTGCTGTCCTATCCCAAACGACCTCCAGAGGACTTTATCTGGGTTATCGTTCACACATGAAGTGTTCAGGTTCCTGCAACGAGAGGACCAGAACTATAAGCTCTCAACGCCATAAACTCTCAACAATTTTATTTCCATGTCTCACGCAACCGTCAAAGTAGCCGCTGCGGAAAATGACAAAAAAAACAAGGGTAACAATCGCGAAAGGCGTGCCCCACTGCACCAATTGATGTTCACGAAACCATGAACTCTGGACAATAGCGCTAAAACGTTTTCCCAGCGACTCAAACATACATACATCCTTACACAAAAGGCATCGCTAGAAAGACGCGCGGATGAAGTTAAGAAAGCGAAAGCAGCGACGATAGCCGGCCGCGGTGACAGCTAGAGCACATGCGGAGGCTCGGATCACATTCGTTGTAGTTCCCCCGTCTGAAAACGGCATGCAAGCGACGGCTTACCTGCACCAGAAACTTGACGTACTCGATGGGGTACGCTAGAGCTGTAATGGTAGCCCTCCCGACGACGGCGTACCAGAGGTTCTTCGCCGACTCGGGGTCCTGGATCGGCGACAGTCGGGGCGAGCGATCCCGCGGCGAGCGAAGTTCCTCCGCCATTTTGCTCATTCAACGCTGCCGGTCGAATGTCGACTTGGGCTTCGGCTACTTTCGGCAGGAGAATTCTGGTGACGGACCGGTGAATCAGGGAACATCCGCGTCAGAGAACACTTCTGGGGCGTTGTTTGAGACATAGCCTCCTATATTTTTTTTGTGCCCGCGCATTAGCGCTAAATACATACGCGCCATCCGTCCCTTATAGTTTTGGCGCTCGCCGCCAGATGCCGCACCGATCCCATAATAACAGCAGACGACGCGGCCTATGCACGCTTGCGTTTATGCGAAGTTCAGAAAAAGTGGGCGGAGAAACTTCACGAGCACAACCTCCAAAAGTTTTTTATGATGTCCCGGGGTCGAGCACTTGAGTTTGTCACGTTTCTGTAGTATTTGCGCGGCGTTGTCAACGGCAGCCTTCAGTGGCTGATTCATCTTTCTCGCTCTTGCGAGGAAAACTTCCGCGTAATTCTTTAGTGAATTTAGAACCATTACGAGCTCAGTTGACGGATACAGGAGTACACCTGGGTGGATATCTCCACATTCAATCAGAACATGCTCCGCCGTTTCCTTATCTTTCCCGCAGCATGTGCATTGTTCTTCTTCTTTACTGAATCTTGCTTTATAACTACGCGTTCTAAGGCAACCCGATCTCGCTTCAAACAGTAAAGCGCTTCCCCTTGAATTATCGTAAAATGCCTCCCTCCTTATTTCATTTTTGCCCTTTCGGTAGTTACTCAAAGCCGGTTTTTTCTCCATAGCTGCCATCCATTCTCTCGTTTTGCGCCTCGGCGCTCCGCCAGGAGCGCTCGCATCCCATAATAGCTCGGGGGACGGCGCTGAGGGACCGACCGCTCGGGCACAAAGTTATAGAGGAGGCTATGTTTGAGATTAGTCCCACTTTGAGTCACCATACTCACCTTACTTTGGGTGTTTTCACTGCGCTCTGATTAAGGACAGACCGGCAAATATTCGCTGCTTTCATTGAACACGTGGGCTTATGCGTCACGCTTCAGCGATCTGTCTCAGAATGGGTGTTTTCTGATAAACCGGTGCGCAATATGCATGCTCATTCAGATTCAAGATACTAGTCAAGACTGCCGATTGGCACGATATAATGTAACTGAAGCCTACTAAAGAAGCTACGATAAGACACCGAACGTCTCGTGATAGTCTGGTCGCCTAACAACAGCAATCGAAAGTCAGCGTTTGTCAAAGCTGTGTTCTCAGAACCAACGTGTAGCCTGTGCAGCGCCAGCGTATCAACCGATTGTGATGTGTTCTCGAAGGTGGTGGAATACCCTTATATCGTGGCCGTCAATGAGGCAACACATTTAGCTTCTGAAATGAGGTTGGCATGTCATCGGAAGGCATCTCATCAGCGGCCCTGATTCAATTCGATTTTATTTCCTGAAAATGTGCACTCGTGTAGCCAGATGCAACAAATGGTGTTCAAATACTCCGGCACAGGCGTTCCATAAAGCATTTACACGTCAAATAAGGTATTTCTTCAGTCAGCACAAGAAAACTGGTTCTCAGTCAAAAGGTCTTTAGTTCTCAGTGGCTGCAGTGCGCAGCCTGGTCAAGCGCATTCAAAGGAAACGCACAAAACCGAAACTGAAAAAAAAAACTTGTATAATTTCAAAATTATAAACAAAATAAATTTACTTAGCAATTTGCTTTATAACACAACGCCGACATCTCGCCTCCGTGGCGCAATCGGCTAGCGCGTTCGGCTGTTAACCGAAAGGTTGGAGGTTCGAGCCCTCCCGGGGGCGACGAGATACTTTTTTTTTCTTTGCAGTCTTCAGTCTCACGGCATTTCATTTTCTCTCGTGTATGGTCCTGTGAGTGATTCTTAAAAGAGAGACAAGAAGATAAAAGTGAGCCCCGTAACTGTCTGCATCACAGTGCGGCTCCTCAATAGTAGCTCACGAGGGATGGGGAAAGGATGGATTAAAATGATAGGAATAAAATGTATAGCGATAGGGGGAAGGAGAGAGCGTGGCGCAGGGACAGTGGCACCCGGAAGTAAGGAGAAGATAGGAAAGATGGACACGCAATGGGACCGAGTACCTAAGGGAACACGAAATATACGTGACGACTAAAGGTAACAGGAATGCAGCAGTGATGAAAAACAGGGCACTGTGGAATTGCAATAGGTATGATGTTGTGAGAGGAATATGGAAAGGGGTCATGGTTCCTGGTCTGACTTAGAAGTGTGGCAGCTTGGGCTAGTTGGTATGGCATGACGATAGTTGTAGCGCGAAAACAAAACGACGACACAGAGACAAGAAGGACGCGAAAGACACTTCTTGTCTCTGTGTCGTCGTTTTGTTTTCGCGCTACAACTATCGTCATGCCTGGTCTGGCATTCGGCAATGCGGTCTTGTGCATGAGATCAGAAGTTCAAGCAAGATTAGAAATTAAGCAACGTGGAATAGGTAGGCTTGCCTTAGGAGCTCACGGCAATACACCAAATCAGGGAGTGCAAGGTGATATGGGATGGACATCGTTTGAGGGCAGGGAAGCTAGCAGCAAGATAAATTTTGAGAAGCGATTGAGAGAAATGGGGGAGGAGCATTGGCTAGGAAGGTTTTCAGCTACTTGTACATGAAGAATGTCAATACAAAATGGAGGAAGCAATGTCGCAGAAGTCCGAGTACGGGGCACCACTCAGCGAGAGCTCTTGTCGGCGTCAGGAAATGGCGTAGGGCGAGCCAGACGGCCAGAATTGCGCTGTCGTCGGAGATTGCATGGGCAGAACCGGTCGGCAAGAAATCCAGCGAGCGAGACGATCCATCTATGGTCCAGTACGACAATGTACCACAGCTCCAGCAAGATCCTACTGGAGCCACAGCACGGACTCGTGTCCCTTTTCCAGTCCGGAGCTAGCTGATGGCAGGAGCTAACCCCCCCTCCGCTCCCCCTCTCAGCGAACATTAAAAACAAAATAAATTCCTACCTCTCTGAAAGAAGTCACTTATTGTAGATATCCCCACAGAGACTGCAGGAAGTCTGAGCAGTTAAAATTGATCGGAATTTACCCAGCTCCTCGCGTACATTGTGCTTATCCACCCCTGTTTGGTTAAAAAAAAAAAAAAATCCTGGTGCCACACCTGACAGAAAATGCATAACCATGCACACTCTATACCTAGTGGAAAACGAAAATTGAGTTTTGTTTGACCCATAGCGAGTTTCATACAATAATGTTATTGTATAAAACTCTATGGTTTGACTGAAACAGTTCGGTATTCGATTCGAAGATTACTATTCAAAACATTCTAACGCCCCACAATTTCAAAACTTAAAAAAGTGTTTTTAGTGTGAAGAACTCACAAAAATTGTTCACTGCGACATCAATGAAATGTATCAACCAAAGTGGTGAATAATTTGTGGTTTGTATTGTTTCTCCTGGGTCATTTCATGTCAGACGACCCATCCATTTTGTCAACTATGGCAAATGTAAATGAAATGAAAATTGTACTGTCTTTTTTTTGCACTAAAAAAAAATGAATTGCTGGGATGTTTCAGAGAGAAAAAATGTTTGGCCACATCAGTCTTTAGAATTGTGCCGAACGTGATCTGAGTGTCGTAACTTGTTTGTAACAAAAATTACTCAGAGATCATTGTTTCTTGTTTCAATATCAAATTTGGTTTAGATACTAAGTAAACATGATTTGTGTCAGGTCCGAAACTCAATAATATTACTGCAACTTTTCTGCCTTATACACCTCCATAATAATTTTTGTGTTAACCTTATTACTCAAATGACATTCTGAAAAATTCAAAGTACTCTCATGTGTATTTTTTCCTGTAATATTCTAGCAATTAACTGTTTTTAATGCAGTAAATCAGCAAGGTTTTTTTCTGGTACATTTCAGATGGTCACCAAAATGGCTGGGATATTCGGGATGCAATGACCCTGCCACATGTAAGCCTCTTGGCTTAATTCATTGCACTCTTCATCAGGCAATGATGATATCAAACTCCTTACTACCATACATCACTGAAAACTTCATTGTGACAAATTAGAATATTTGCAGAACAAGGCAGTGAGACTTATTGCAGACAATTATTCAAAGCGTTGAAGCTTCACAAAAATGAAGCATGACTTAAGTTTCATCCAATTGCAGAGAAGGTATGGTAACCTTTTTTGATGAGCTCTTTCCCTGGCCAAATGCCTTAATTAAAGCACACATCTTACCCATCGAAAAAAAATTTCTCAATAATTGATCACAACAACCATTTGCACATACTAACAAAGGACAGTTTTTGTGCAGCTTTGCCATTTTGGAATGAAAAAAATGTTTAATATAGCTGAAATAACTGAGCATGTTACTGTTGAGCCCCTTGATAAGAGACACTGATATAAAAGACAAATTGGTATAATAGACACCAGTGTGCCTACAGTAAAATACGGGTTGATAAGAAAATGCATATGGGGTACCACGCTTATAAGAGACTTCTCATCTGATACAAGAGACAAGAATCGCTTCCCAGAACACGACTCTTACAAAGACGTTTAACTGTATATTCAAAGGTATTCTTTCTGAAGGGTTCAGAAAACTTGACAAATTTGTATTTTTTGCACTTTTTTAACAACCCCAACAAACTTTTGTAACCCTGCTGTTGTAATTATTTTTATGATGGCTGAAAGGGTTAGATTCTGAAGGAGATTGTCATTGTATAATGATGAGGACTTATTATTGTATGATGATGTCAGTAGATAAGTGGATTACATTTTATATTGGATGTATGGAGGGGGGGGGTCAAAAGTTTACGGATCGCTATACCATGTATTCCTATGAAAGTGTGCCTTGCGAACTTTTGACCAGCACTGTACAATTTTATATATACTGTTGGAAGTTTCATAGTATCCCTCTCGAACAATGCGACTGCCTTTACCTTAAATAAATGGGGAAACAAATAATTCGTGCACTTTGCAAATGCTGCAGCAGTGTTCCAGCGTAACTGCACAATCAATAGTATGCTATCATTGCAAACCATTGCAACAAAGTGCCGCAAAGCAGCCTTTTCAAAATAAAAAAAGGAATTATGGTACTTACAATGAAGAAACCCAGCATTACTCTGCATTAACCTGTGATGCAGCACTAGAGATGAATGTCGCACCGATCAGTTGTCACTGATTCTTAAAATTCAGATAGCACACTTAGGTCCTGGATTAAACTATTACACACCTGTCTACAGGGTAGCTGTTCCCATTATTTAGAGGAATCGAAAACATACACAAGGGTGTCATTCATCCTAGAACATACCTTCACGGCACTAGCTGCAGATGTAAAGCAATAATGTCAGACGAAACATAATTTTCCATTTCATTTTTTACTGTAAAATAAATTCGAATTTTCCCTGTTTGGCGAGGAGGAAAAAACTTCATTGTAAGAATCTGACGGCCTCGGTGGTGCAGATCCCATGCCTAGATTAAAAAATTTTACTTATGAGAAGTTCAGTAGCATTAGTTTTTTTTTTCTTTTTTAAATATTCAATTTGCACCCGGTTTTTCTGTATTTCATTAAGATTTAAAGTAAAAACTTGACATTTGCACACCCTTAGTTTTGTTTCTGCAGAAAGAATGACAAATTTTCCCCAGAGATGCATGCCAAGTGTTTTGGCAAGTCAATCTCAAAGTTCTTTTATTACAAATGTCATGACTTACCATAATCTACAAAACAGTCTGTCACATGTTTGTTGTAATAATGAGGTTAGCTGCTTCGTTAGACTAACTAATTTTGTGTTGCATGCAATATCATTACAATGAGCTTTAGCTGTAATTAGTGCACATACCCATATAACTTGTGTTAACTGCACAACATACTTTCTGTGTTGGATGAGACCGAGTGCTATACCTTACCTTGTAGCACGCGTGCAAAGTTAAACCCTAATAAGTGTTCTTCGTATATGCCTTCAATACTAGCAGTGTTCTTTCTCTTAGTAGCATCTATTCTTTCACATCTGCACTTTCCACGGTTTCCACAATGGCCAAGGGAAATGCTTCCGCAAGTGTGAAACTGCATCCATCATCAGAAAACAGTGCTCTTTCCTGTCCTGGTGAAAAACTTGGCAGTACAACATGGTCCCTCGGTACTTTAGCCAGGCAAAGACATAGAATGCCTGAATGGTTCACCTTCAAAGTAGTGCATTGCTATCCTGAAAAAACATTGACAGTGTGAAGTGGGTTATGACTCCCTCGGAAGTTTGGAGGTAGTATACTAAGACACAAAGGTGTCCAGGAGGCCATTCACCAAAAGCTGAATTTTCGTGATGGCGTGTACCTGTCACCAACAAACAAGACGGCGATGTATAGCGATCACCAACCTGCACCAACCAACTCAACAAATTTCTACGTTTGTACGCTGAATTTCTGCCTAGCTCTTTTAGACAAAATAGCGTCAAACTAAATCTTTCAGCCTGTTAAAGTTTTTTCAAGCAAACACAAATATGCATCGTATCAATAGCATTGTGTATTAATGAGAAATTTGTATTTGCTGCGAATCCCTCACCCTGGAAACCTTTGTCCCTATAAGCACTTTTTATTCATTTATCCACATTCTAAGCTTTTTTTTTGTATAATACAACAGAAAAAAGAAACAACAACCAAACTACACAAAGCACGAACTTATTTCAATATCTACTATATACTTTATTTCCTTATACACACTTGCATTCAACCACACACTCCCTGAAAAGCATTAGTAGGAACTATGCCACATTAAACATAAGTAAAAACAAAGATAAGAGAGAGAGAGAGAAAAAGAAAAAGTAGTATTCCTAGGAAGCAAATGCTGCTTATTTCCGGGCAGTCTCATAGTTGTTGGTGTACCAGTCAACAGTTTCTTGCACGGCTGCAAGGCAAAAAAAAACGCAAAAAAAACAACTCAGACCAACAGACTTGGCATTACAAACATGCTTAAAATCGACGCTAGGACAGAACTAAGCCAAAATGTTTCAAGTACGTGTTTGTAGACGAGGACAACAGCTACGAAGCGCTATTAACTGCCACACATAAGACAATGCCGGAAAGCTTAGCTTTAAGAGAAAATGCGAGTTGAAAAACTTAATTTTTTTTCCAGAACTACATATTTTTTCGTTTTTATTTGCTTTCACAAGTTTAATTTCTCTACCTTCACAACAACAACTATAAAAAACTGAAGATTTTAATTAAAGTCGAAGTAGGTTAAAATCGCTTTTAAGGAGCACAAGGTGGCTACCCAAAAATTAAAGAGAGCTCATCGTCTCGAGTCCCCTGGAAATTGTCACCTGGCTGCTTGCTATCCATTTCGCATGAGGAGTTCACTAAAGCCACATGCTCAAAATAACAATGATTGCCAAGCTCTCATGATGGAAAGAAATCGCCAAAACATATCTTTGCCCCATAGACGAGGTGCCACTTATATCTTTAAAATGCATTTTTCTCAAGATCCACCTCTTGAGATAAGACATGTTTTTGGCACTTATGATGCCAGATCAGGATGAAATCTTGCCCAGATATTCCTTAACACGTGAAAGGTACGACCTTCTTCTTTAAAACTTGATATATTCTGTATAAGTATTACGAAGCTGAAGCAAGCAATTAGTATGGGCTGAGCATTCTAGGAATTCCTGCAATAAAATTTCTCTTGTCCATTAAAATGTCCTATAAGCACTTAGTAGTTATTTGCATTCTACAGTCAATGAGGAGAAATATGAGCCATTGATGGCACAGAACTAGAAATGTTTAATGGCATAAAAGTTTTGTTCGAAACTAACTATCTTACACATCGCCATGGCACAAAACAAAAGCTGTGAAACCTACTACAAAACTAATTACATACTTGAAATCAGCACGAAAGTCTACTATATAGAGAGCAAGAAATTTAATTGCCCTAGCCTACAGATTTATGAAACTTCTTTTTCGAATCGCACCTCCACATAAGGGCACGTTTTCCTTGTTAGCCACAATAGTAATAAGAACTAACAGATAATAATGCCAGGGATAGTATACAGGAAATGTTATTAGAAGTAACTGTAACGTAAATGTACAGAAAGAAAAGTGGAGGAAGAGAGAACTTGCAACAGTGATGCCAAAGAGGCAAAAAAAAAAAAGAGAGTGTTCCAATAGACACAGGTGGCACTGACTGACGCTCCCACATCTAAGTACACATATACACCATATAATGTCGACCGGGAGATGACAGCCAGTGTAGTTCAGTGGTAGAGCATCGGATGCACTATTCGGAGGTCGCAGTTTCATCCTGCTGGAGGCAAGGTATTTTTTCGGCCATTTTGAACGCTTTGGCGACATACAAGGGGCCATTTTGAAGTTTTTGGTGCTTGACGTCACCTAAACTGGCCAAACGGCTGCGTGAAATCACCAGAATTTATACCACAGCCTGACGACAATGTCAGCAGATGCACCATAGAAAATTGATGTTATTATAAAATAAAATAACTTATAAGGATTTAACGAGCTTCACACTCTCACAGAGTCGTCTCTGTATACAAGAAATCAGTACGGCAGAGTGATCTCACCTCTGAGAAACGGTGTCAGTATTTTTTATTAGTGGCACTATGTACATGCAACACTTTAGAGCAACTAGTACAGCATATTCGAATGTGTGATGATGACTGTACAGATGCCTTAATTAACATCACAAGATACGAAACAGATATTGTTTGCCTGAAATTCTCAAGGTGGTGACACAGATGGATCACAAATACAAAAATAAAATGATCTATTCGTAAATGTTTATATAAATGTGAAGCGTAAATGTAGATCACTGTAGCAGTGTGAGAAGTGGTGCCGTGTGGCAATATTCGGACCACACACTAACGATAAACATCTTTACAATGCATGCTGTTTCTGCTAGATAAAAACAGTAAGAACACCTCTTGTTCATTTGTCTAATAATCTTTCTTACTACAAAATACTTCAACTATTCCATTGCTGTTAATGCTATTGCGCCAAGCCTTTGTGGTCCCCTGGGGATGCTGTTATAGTCGGATACAAGCCCACAGCATTTCCTCCTCAAAGGTGGATGAACACAAGCCCGCAGGAATTGTGGCACGCTCCAGAATGATGTCATGAACCTGACGGACGGTAACTCCGTTTTTGGAAAACATGAATGTATGAGCAACTTTTTTTTTGCTGCAGAGGCAATTGGCTGCAGTGCTTCGGTTGGCGGGGCGGAGGAGCGTCTTTGGAATTTTTAAATTAAGTTGGGTGCAACTATAGTTACGCAGTTATATAAGATGATGCATCAATTCAGCTGAGCTATTACGTTTACTTATCTGGTAATCTGTAAATGATAACACATTAAAGTACAAAATTCTAGACATTTTCGTATGGCATCCTTTCAGCAATCCAATGAATCAAAATATTAAATACACCAATTTTTCTCCTTCAGAAATAGCACACCAGTAATCACCACTCATCAAGTTGTGCCTGTGTGCGTCTGCATATATTCTCCCATATGTGTCCTGTTCTTGCACCGAAAAACCCTTTCCTAGATAAGCACCTATCAGCCTGACGGCCGATCACTCAGAATCTCACCTTTCTCGATGGGTGTGAACTTGAAGTCTGGAAGGTAGGAACGAAGCTTCTTGTTGCTTGCAGTCTTCTTGAACTGGCCATCAGCTTTGGATGTGTCAAACTTGACAGGCTCCGTCAAGGGACGTAAATGTTGAGAAATGCACATCGCATCATGTGAAACACACGCAACTCAATCTATAACAGCTGAAATGTAAAACTAGCGAATACTCAATAGCACTATATACTGTCATGCCATACCACAATCGTGACTACCACGATCACTTACTCTCACGCGAGGACGCCCGTGCCGGAGTAAGACTGAATGCAATTGGAACTTCGAAACCTGGGTTGTCGTGGCGGAGAATAAGGCAGCCATCTAGCAGTACCGCGTTAGATAGTCAGCGCATATAATCATACACCGGTTACCTCTTGATGAGAGTGGAAATGGTCCTATCAGGTCAATGCCGACCTTTTCGAAAGGAGAACCGGGAGGCTTTACAAGCTGCAGGTGACCGACTGGACCCGAGGTGGGCCACTCGTGGCTCTGACACTGCGTACAGCTGGCCACATAGTTTTCAATTGTGTTGCACATTTTAGACCAATAGAACCACTCTTTCATGCGACTAAGTGTTCGTGCCGTTCTCAAGTGTCCAGAGGTTGGCTCGTCATGCGCAATTCACAGAACAATATCCCAACAACACTCCATAGCCGAGTGACCACGAAGAGGTGCCCACTGACTATCAGAACTTTAACCTGTATCAACTTCACCGTCCCAGCATTTCAGGCCAGCGCACCAAAACATGCCGGTGCAAAAAAAAAAAGAGGTTTAATTTAATTTTGTATATAACACCTAACCTTGGCCCTTTGACCTGTATGTCAAGAACAATACACAAATGGTTCATTACAACAACATGTAGCAAACAAGCAATAAGTTATGGAGAATACAGGGAGGAATAATAGTCACTTTAAATCAAAATGTACGAATAATGTGAAAACGTAATAAAAGCAATTAGCACATAGAAACGAAGAAAAAAGAAGGCAAATTCCTGTAATTCTGGTAAGCATGTCAGCACTGCAATCCAGAGAAAGTTGACAGCGTGACATAACAAGTGATGGCATGTCACATGTTACTTCATAACTGATAGTCAAGAACAAGTCAATCGTGAATCAATCGTTTCTTCGTAAGTTATGACCATGCTTAAGTATAGAGAGAAAAATGAAGACAAAGTAAGGATACAATGACGTCCCCTTTGAAGTTGAAAGCATCAGTGATGAGCTTGGCTGCATCTTTAATACTTATCTCATCTTTCTCATCAACTGCAAAAAAAAAAACGCAAGTACACAGAGCAGGATGCAGGTTGACAATGGTAGATAACAGGCCTTGTGTGTTTAATACATGATACATCAAATACCATAAACCACTTGGAAAGATTTAGGTGTAATCAGTGAGATATATGACGTAACTGGTCATGCAAACTAGTACTGCAAATGACTGAAACTTGCATAAGTTCTCAATGCTATATTTTTCACTGAAAACCAAGCACCTGCTTTTTCCGTGATATTGAGTTTAA